>WIXP02000049.1:0-86683 GCA_009739505.2 Apolygus lucorum
TTTTTCCGTGGGCGGTCCTCCTCCAGCATTGTCACTTCCCGGCTGGCGATAGACATTTTCCGAGGTTTGTAGGAAAATACGTTCCTTTCGGAAATACAACGTTATAAATTACCCCAACAAGTAAGAAGCTGTCATCCAATATTAGGGACAAGTATCAAAAATAATCCTTGTTACTTTCACAGTCAAATGAAACATGGATTGAGCATCCGTTCGCTTTTGATGAATTTTTCCAGATCATCCCTTTACCTGTGTTGAATGTACCTAATAAACCTTCTCTCAAACATTGAACTAATCTTATGAATGTGGAAATTCGTTCCTGAAAAATGAAATTTGAAACAAGGAATTTGTTCGCTCAAGACCTTAAAGCAACAGTTGGTAATATAATACCTAATAACATATTTTTATTTTATAAAATTGAATGTTTATTATTACAACAATCACACGACTTTCATTGCTCTAAAATAGCATCACGAATGAATTTAACTTATCAAACATTACTAGGCCGACCTCCCTTTGCGGGGTTCTCCCGAACTGCCTCTCGATACATCGATACTCCTGTCCAGTATCAATAGCTGATTCAATAGGCTTCTCGTTCATTCGATCCATTGAGAAGCTAAATCAGAGGTCTATTATATTTCGGCGGCGCCTAATTTGAATACTGGCGATGCCGCCGACTTACACATCGTAGCGTTGCGGGAAACGAGCGGCGGAGTCACTCGAGTTTGAGATCTCGGTAGGTTTAGAACTCAAGGGTCTCACCACTCAACCACTGTAACAATGGGAAATTCAACGCTCTTTCCAACGGTATAATTACTTTTACTTTTTTACTGTATCCAAAGGGAGTTACGGACGTTTTAGTGACAAGGTTAAAAAAAAATCTTTAAATTGTAAAAACTTGGAAAAACAAAGGGTTAAACGACAATTGCTAATAGGCATTTTTGATCGAAAATTAGTTGTAAAATCGAAATTTTTCGAATTGATGTACTTATTTTGTTACACCCCTTATATGGCCGCCCCTACAGTAAATCCCAGAAGAACTACCAACAAATGTTAGTAAAGGGCTATCGAGATAGGATCATTATGCGTTGCACCTAGGAAGAAGTGGGGGAGGGATCTCTTTAGTTAGGTATCTGTGATAATTGAGTCAGTCCGGTTTAGAGCAAACTGGTGAAGTGACCGAAAGGGGAGCTTCGGAGGTCTCGTACTTATCTAGAGCTATCTCATCAATTCATAATCCGTTTTGAGCCAAGTTATTTTAAGTTTTGTTTGTTTCTGTATACGCGGATGATGTATCATCCTGATAACTACCGGGGGATGTGGGAATTCCGGGGTGGGAGTTAGAGTTATCCCATCTCCATCATATAAAAAAATATTACATTTTTGAAATCACCGCTATTTCATATTCGAAAACGTTATAAACATTTTTGTATTGGATATAAATTGTATTAAAAGCTCTTTAAAACTTGCTCATGCACTCAAGCCACACAAATGAAACGTTTCAGGACGTTATTCAAGCATATCACAGTACAATGAGCTGAGGTGAATTTACCATTGGAAATAAATATGCAAACGCTTAAGTTCTGAAAGTCTAAACATACTAGTGCCAGAGAAAATTTATTAATATTTACCCAATGGACCACATTTTGGTTTATTATTTCCAATAATGAACCTTTGGAATCGACCAAAAAAAATTGTAAATCCTCCTCAAAATTTGACAGTTTTAGTTTCAAAGCAAAAATCTAGTGAAAAAAAAAATCAATTTCTTTAGTTACCAGGGAACGATTTTGATGAAATTTGGTATCTCTAGCTAGAGATACCATTTGGGGTTTCGTTGTGCCGCGAAGCTTTTGATTAATGTTAGTCACTTTTAAAGGATGAAAAATTGGGTTAAAATTGTCAAAACGCCCTAGCTCAAAAAGTTTTGATATATAAGTATTGATTTTTTACCAATTTAAAATAGAATTGAATTTTTAGAATCGAATGAGATTACCCAGTGCTCTGTAGGACAAACTATTCTCCCCTTAGGAGGGCACAAGGGTCAGACTTACAATACATCAGAAACGTGAGTGTGAATCGCCAAAGACTGTTCATCGATGGAAGTAGGCCTAATATCCGTTCAAATTTAATCACATCAATTTCGATCATTGTTCGTTTCTTTGAATAGAGCTTTGTTTTGTACTAAGTTGTGCATTCATAATGGTAGCATCCACAACTCTCTAATAGCGATGTTATTTCTCTAAGGTGGTATTAATGAATGCGTTCTATGCTGACTGGCAATCTATGCAGTAAAATAATAAACCGTTGTGTAATAATTTGTAGCGTTTTTGTCATTCGGGTTGAAAAATACCTCGCTCAGAAGTATCATAAAGGCAAAAGACTACGCAAAGAAGGGAGCATTCCTATCGTGCTCCTGTGGAAAAAGGAACTACGCTACAAGAATGCTTTGGACCTACTCTCGGAGTAATTAATTTTTCCTTTTTTTCCATTTATACGCTTATAATTCCTACCGCACTTATTTGGAACGATGTGTTTACTTAATGCCGTTAGTTGAGTAAACGAGTCAGGAATTCAGCGCGTATCTCTTTAAACCTTTAACTCTTTTGAGACTAAAAATTTCAGATAGTTTCACTGTTATCTCGAAGTGGCAAACTGAAATGCTATATTACCATGTTCTCTTCCCTTGGGGTTTGGTTCCAGGTTTTTTAGTTTTATACAAGAGATGAGCGAAGTTCGGGTACAGCCACTATACAATTTGGAGGGACTTTCACGATGAATGAGATCAACATACCTTATCGCTCGGGGCACTAACAGGAGTGAATTCAGCTTATCCTTTCAGTGAAATAAGTAGGTATAGAAAGCTAATGTTCAAAATCTAATACGTCAACTTGACAAAACAAAGAACTCTAGGTAAATGTTCTAAATTTATCAGAATTATAATATGATGTACTGATTAGTTCTTATTTTATCTTCAAACATAGAACAGTCCAGAATCAGATATTATGTGATCTTAGTAAGAGATTTCTTTTCAAGGTGATGTTGGGTGAATTCCTTGCTTGACACCATGGAATAAAATTAATGATACTTCGATCTCCGGAGCTCATTTGGATGGATAAAGAATGAGTTTACGAGGAAAAGACGAGTTATTTACAAGATGGGGTTGAAATTTCGTATTAACAATATTCATTAAGTAGTTATTAGTTTTTATGATGACCTTAGTTTTGAAACATAAAGTACCGATTTTTCTAATGGGCTAGTCCACACTAGGAAGCCTCATTAAGTACTAGTACTTAATTCAATAAAATTTATTGAATTTACTACTATTTAATAGTATTATTTAATAGTAGTTAGGGTCACCACGGTTTTTGCGCTTCGAATGATAATGTAATCTGTAAGATGGTAAGTTTTTTTATGTATCAACAAATAATTTCGGGCTCGATACCAAAACAAACTATGACTGAAACATTTTCAATGAAGAGGGTTAAACTCTTCTCGTTATTTATGTGTACAGAGTTGGCCATAATAATCGTGTTCAAAAAGATTATGATGTAGGTATTCATCGTGAGGAAGTGCTGCATGAAGTTTATCTCGCGGTCAACCCTTGCCTGGAAGTAGGAAACCCTGTTTATAACAACATCGTAGATCACCATCAAAGAATCATTGTGGAGAAGTCCTTGAGCGCATACCTATTTATTTTGATGGCTCTAAGCCTGCACAAGAGCCTCTGGTAAATTGGTTTCCTCACGTAGCCTTACGTGAGCGGCTTATACGTGCTACGCGCTCTATTGAAGGAGAAATACTGTTATGTTCTGAATGCTTATCCATGCAAACGGATAGATATCCAGAACCCTCTAAGCATCCAGGAGGGGCCTTTGGGGCCACGTTGAAAAACTGCAGGAAAACAAGCGAAGAAAACTTGGATTCGTAAAATGATAACAAATTACTGGAGTATGTACGACGTATGTCTGATTTATTGGTTTAATATTTTCAATAATGAACTTTTGGAATCAACCAAGAAAAAACAATTGTAAAAATCCTCAAAATTTGTTGGTTCACGTTTCAAAGTACGTAGAATCCAAAAATCGAATAAATATTTGGCCGTCCGTCCGCCGTACCCGGCACTTTCCCCTTTTAGCATTGACCGATTTTGATGAAATTTGGTATGTAGGCTCCATGTGGGGTCTAGTTGTGCCCCGAAGATTTTGGTTGATGTAGGTCACTTCTAAGGGTTGAAAAAAAAGGGTTGAAATATTGAAAACGCCCTAACTCGAAAAATGTCTATATAAAGGTATTGTTTTTTCATCAATTTAACTTAGTGTAGGATTTTTGAATTTTTGAGACCACGTGGAGACAAACCGTTCGCTCCCTACGGCAATTTAAGGGTTGGACGTACAATAAATCAGAAACACGAGTGGGAATCGCAGAAGAGGCTTAATCTCCGTTCAAATTTTAGCTGACCGAAGTGCGATTGATGTTTTTCTTCAAGTTGGTTGGTGGTAACAATGGCAAAGCCGTGTTATTTGCAGACGAGTGATCTATATAGGAAAATAATAAACCTTTACGTAATAATTTGCAGCGTTTTTGTTTCCACATGGATCTTTGAGTTTTTTGAGGTTAGATATGTGCAGAAGAATGACTTTTCATTATACGTATATAGAGCTTAACTAGACGGATTCATCATTCTAGTAATATACCATTGAAATAACAAGCTGATGATTGAAAAGCACCTTGATAAATATTGTATAAAATGTTTTGTGTAACAAAATAAGATTAAAAAATGCTGTGAGTTATTACATAACGGTTTAATATTTTTCTGTTAAATTCACACACCTGAAAAGAACAAAGCTCTTCCACCATTAGAACATACCTACAATACATAATATATTATATCTTACTTCCTATATTTTCACTATCCGCAGATAGTTTAACATTTTGAATTTTACAATTGTATTGAATCGGGCTTGCCCGTACCTAATTAAATAAATAAATACCAGGCAAGGTTCACTATCAACTTTACTTTGACAGGAAAATGTAATAAATTATTCAAGAGTTGTGGAAGCTCTCATCTTCATAACGAAATTTGGTTCATGGTTAAGGAAGCACAGCTCGACAGCCAAAATTCATTCCAGATTCACATTCGTATTTTTGCTTTGTAATTCGTCCCTTATAGGGAGTGAACGGTTGGTCCTACAAACCCAGGGTCCTCTAGATGGTCTGATTTTATTTTAAATACTCAATGCTACTTTAAACTGATAGAAAATCAATATTAACAGTAAAAGTAGTAAACCATCAATTTTGAGGAGGAGGAGGGTTAACAAATTTTTCTTGATCGATTCCATAGGTTTGCCATTAAGATTAATAAACCAGAATTAGTAAAATCCTTTTTAGATGTGTTTACAATGAAATCCACAACACAACATAACGTTTGATGTTGTTCCGTTGAAAACAAAAATTCTCCTCAAAACGGTTTGTTTTAAATTCTGTTTATCAACTAGGGGAAGAACGAAATGATAGCTTTTTTTAATCACAAACTTGAATTTTGGAGGTGTTAGGTATACCTTTTTCCAAGGGTTTTAGTTTTTACGATTGATGAAGGACATGAGGCATCTGGACTCGAGTAGATGCCCGACATGGAGGAGTCGTGCTGAAGGTAAGTACTAGTTCATTCTCCCAACTCTCACCTATTCTAGGATGTAAATACCGAAATCGAGAGGTCCCATTACCCAGTTACATGCAGCCCAGCCTCACAAACCGACTTTAATAATCTCACACCAACTCCATTTCTCACTCATACTTTCTTTAACTTTCGAGGGCATTGACGGAGGCTCGCGCACCGGGTGGCCTCACTTCTCAATTATTCGAAACGGTAGCTTCATGTAATGATAATGGTAGCTTCATGGCCAGTGCCGTCCTTAGGGTGGAGCGAGTGGAGCGGCCACTCCAGGCCTCGCGCTGCGAGGCCTTACTCTCGTTAAAACACAATAAGTAAAAGTTTTAGTTGAATTGAAATAGTGTGCAGAGTGAAGATATACATGCTTAAAATATGAAGTCTGATTATACGGGCAATATTTTCAATTATTGGATAGATAAAACAAAAACGAACAAGATGTTAGTGACTTGAAGAACACGTCAGCCAAAATTAATTTTGATGAGATTATTGACGACTTCGCTGGAATGAAAGCGAGAAAAGTACTGTTCATATAAGGTGAGTCAAAGTTGATATTAACACAATTTTAAATATAGTTTATCTAACAATGAACGATTGCATTTACAGTATTATTTTAGATCGGTTTAGCTGGAACTATCTGTTTTATTAAGTTATTTTATCTTATAACTCATATTTTAACAGGCCTCTATTGTAGGCAATAATGCGTTTTATTATTTTACAGATGTGATGTAAAAATCATAAACCTACATTAACAATGGAACAATGGAAGAATTTAATAAACAAGATATGAATTTCTAAAAAGATGTTCATACGTCAATATTAAATAAGTATTTACAATAATGTATATGTTTATTATAATTTACTATTTGATTTAATAAAAAGCGAGAAAGAAGACATTTCGTTTTTTCTAATGAATTTATTGTTTGTTAGACAAAAATTACTATGTTTAACATTAACAAGCACTGTTTAAGCATTACCTAAAGAATAAACTTTGTTTTGATTTTTCTAGCTTATTTTTCAGAAATTCCTATCGTTTTTTTTTACCTGAAATCTGAAACGAAATTACTCGAAACATACCAACCTGAAATGGGTGTTTAGCACCCCCCCTCCCCTTTTTAGAGTGTAAGAGACAAACGTTTTGTTTATCAAAAAGCTTACAATTACGACTTTGCAAGTATAGCTTGACAAATATTTTCCGGAACCCCCCCCCCCCCCCGGTATCCATAGTTAAAAAAGGCCTCGCAAAAATGTTTTGCTCCAGGCCTCGCATTTTCTAAGGACGGCACTAGGTTCATGGCGCCAGCTAGATTTGACATTACCTCATCTGCGTCGGTTGCGGTAGCTCACGCCCTTGATAAACTATCCTCCCACTCTTACACCTGAATGGGGTCTAAAGAAATTGCCAATTCGGCTAATAAGAAGACTTTTAATATTTGTTTACGTAAAAGAAGGATTAGAATGATTACAAACAAAACCCTTCAGAAACCTAAATATCACGGACCAGAACATTTGGAAGAATATTTATCAAACGCTTATATATCGCTGATATAACGCTTACATATCAAACGCTTATCGCTTATCAAACACTGTTTTGAAAATAACTCGACAAGCTTATCATTTGTAGATCAAGTAGTCCATTTCATTCTCTCTCATCATATATACCGCTTCTATCTACTCCTTAACGTTTTATCACCTTTCCCGCAATACAAGGAAATGATAATTCAATCATATTATGATGGAATCGAACCTCTAAGAGAGGTCCTGTTTCAATGCTGTATAATTAACTGGAAAGGAAGGTTCTCGAAGCGTCATGTCCGTCCTATTTCCTTCCAATGCAGTGTAATATGTACCGAATTATGAGCATGAAGCACGCCAAACCCAGATGTTATCATGCGAGAGATAATAATAGTTTTACAACAATATTGCTAAAAATTGGTACATATATGATAACGAGAATATTGGAACGAAAAATATAAACTTGCTACGAGTAGTTTTTAAAATGTCAGAATAGTCAAGACAAAAATTGAATTTTGTGTTGATGTAAGTATTAAGTTGAGTGCATACCATCACTTTGTAAGCACTTGAAAACTTGTGCAACTTGAGAATAAGATGAACATTATGAATGAACGGTGGAGAACTTCATACCCGAGATATTCGAGTGCGTCACTGTACTTGGTAGCGGAAAATAACATCCTGTACGGTGACCAGACCGTTTCCCGTTCCCTGTGTGGGCGAGAAAAAAATGCCCTGGGAACTGGCTGTCAGAATAAGCAATATCCGCACTCCCCTTGTAACCTAGGGCAACTTTATATACGACACTGCCATTTAGCTATATAGGATTCCATTACGTTCTTCTTTCGTGACAAGAAGGTTTTATTACTTACAATAACGAAATTGATCCTCACAATATCTGTCAGATTCAGGAGGAGGATCATTTCATCGATTTTAAACATTGCAAATTTGGTTATTGTAACTATTCAAAAAACGCTGCAAACTATTACGCAACGGTTTATTTTTATTGTATAGATCACCAAACCGCGAAGAACACGGATATTTCATTAATAGTACCCACCAACGATACTATCGAGCATGATGGACAATCGAGATTATTTTGTCAGAATGTTCCTACCAGCAAATATCGTTATCCCAAAGTTGTTGGTGCCTTCTATAAGAAATTTGATTCTTGGTTTTTACGAAAGCCGAACTGATTGACAAGAAATTCTATATGAAGAAACGAGAAAAGATCGAATGTGATCAACTGAAATTTGACAATTCCGAAAGCGAAGGTTCTTGTGCGATTCACACTCGTGTTTCTAACTCACCACGTCCATCCCTCAAAGTGAACTTGGGAGAGAACCAACTGTCAATTCCCTTCTGAACGACCAGACGTAGGTAATGTGGGAGGGACGTTCGATTCTGGTGTCTTCAAGTTTAGAGACTGGATTCGCAGGACCCACCTGTCCTGATTAATTTTACTTGCTATAAAGGTGTAATTAATAATTATTGTTGATCAGGTGGCTGATTTCGTTCGCTTAAAAAAATGACTTAAATTGACGAAGAAAAGTGAGAAAACATTAATTAGTTGGGTATATATGTATCCACATCAAGCGATCGGTTGGTTCGACAGAACTGTGGGTGGAGTCAAAAATATTCGAATTTCGATTTATTTTAAATTAATGAAAAAATAATACCTGTATATCGAAAGTTTTCAAGCTAGGGCGTTTTGAAAATGTTGTCCAGCACGTCTTATCCCTTAGAAGTGAATGAAACAAACCAAACCCCTCGGGGCACAACTAGACCCCAAATGAAGCCGGTATCTCAAATTACATCAACGTTAGACGACAGAAAGCAGTGTCCTGATGAATGGAATTTTTCATTATATTTTCCGATTTTACGTACATTGAAACAAAACCACAAGATTTTGGTTCGGCATGCGTTTTTACACCCGTTGCTGAATTATTATTTACATGTGTACCTAATAGTAATTTCAACTCAGCAAAATTCCTTTCCACCCGAGACGCTCAAACCCATTCCGAATGTACGAGGAGAAAACGGGCTGAATCGCGTAATGTACGCGAAATCCAATTTTACAACATCACTCATTTAAGGTACTAATTTTTACATGTCATATGAGCACTCTCATGAAAGGGTTCAAACGAAAGGTAAAGAAAGAGACCTCCAAAGGGAGCCGTACAAAGCGCACAATTAAAACTAGGAAAGCTCATTTGTTTCTTTGATAAACACGCGCTCGTTTAACCTTCTGAACCGAAATTTCCCAAGATCTTCCACACTCTAACTCACCCAAACGTTCCTCCATTATTTTTGTCCGTCATGAAATGTTTTCCAACCTGTTGTTCCTTGCTGCGTTACTAAAAAAACTTTTCTGGCCCTCTCAGAAAAGTTTATTTTTTCAGATTCATTCTCTCTTGATTTCCAACGGATAACAAGTGACGAAATATACACGACCACGATTGTACCATTTCATTCACAGGAAATAATGAAGGCACGCAACTCATAGCTCTATAAATGATTTGTCACGAAGGGCTCCCCTCACAAAATTTTCTTCGTTGAAAATAAATCGTTTAGGACCTGTTGAAAAAACGGAGGTATGGTATGGTTTTCCATCAATTAAAGATAGTATTGAATTTTTAGAGACCACGTGGAGCTCTGTTGAACAAACCGTTCGCTCCCTACGAGAATTTATAAATTGGACTTACGATTAATCAGAAACACGAGTGTGAATCGCAAAAGAGGACTAATCTCCGTTCAAATTTTAGCTGAATGAAATGCGATCGATGTTTTTCTTCATGTTGGTTGGTGGTAACAATGGCAAAGCCGTGTTCTTTGCAGACGAGTGATCTATATTAAAAATAACAAACCTTTGTGTAATAATTTGCAGCGTTTTTCATTGGCTCAATCTTGAGCTCTCAACTTCAATCTTCCAGCCCTGACACATCGTCCAGCCACTCCTTTCGCGGTTTCCGTGTAGTCGACTGCCTCCTGGATTCCCCTGGTGCATCATCTCTTCCTTACAGCTCGGTCTTCTACCGTTCTCTTCCCAAGGTCAATCCATTCATGGCGGTTGGCTGTTATTTCAGAAACAATGTCAAGGTGCCTATACTGTCCTTATTACTTGGTCAATGTTGGTACGAATTACTCAACATGGATTGATGTATCTGAGCAAAAATCTTGCGAAGCATATTTCTCTCGAACCGCCGAAGGAATTCCTCAACAGCGCAAGTCATCCTCCAGGATTCAGAGCCTCACTATCATAATCTACTCCCTTAACTTGATGTTCCTCCTGAGTGAACACTCAAGGCATTTACTTTTGTCACCAGTGGCTCTTATTTCTTCCTTTATTCTGTGTCTTATGTTAGTAAAGTTCCCAAGTATTTTATATGTTCTGGGTGCCGCTGTACGTGTTACCGTTTATTATGGAGCTTTCCAGCTTATCTATCTCTTATCCTCGGGTTGAAAACAAGAACTAACGCGTCTATTCTCGGTTGATGGTAAGACCCATTGATTTCTCCTGAAGCCACAATGATTGTCGCCCAAAACAGCCTCCGTGCAGCAATCCAGCCCTATACGCCGGAATCTTAGCACCTCATAGTGTATACATGGCAATGAGCAGATTAATTCGGACGAAATTATTGCAAATGAAAGTCCCTTAAGGATTGGGAATATGCTAGCCATACCGCATGACTTCAACAACCTCTTCATAAGTTGGGGATGGAACTCTTGTCTAGTTTCCCAACCCATAGATAACCTGCTGTTAGACCACAGTCTCGTAATAATTGAAACACACACATGAGCAAATCAGTGATTCAAAACCCCATTTCAATGAACAGAAAGCAATTATTACATGATAATTAAGTATAACTATGTTTGGTTATTTGGTTCCTGAGATGGATAAACAGACTGACTTTGCAGGTGGTGGTTCGGTTGAAACCAAACTCCGCCCCTCCGAATTTCGTGAGTTATGAGTTTTCTCCTTTTTGGGAACAATGGCTGTAATGAACGAAGCCGTTCGAGGAATCCCAGCGGTTGAAATGGAGATTAGCTTAATCCTGCTGACATCCTTAATTATTAGAGCCTTTCACATTCCTCTGCTCGGCACCCATCTCGATTTTCATTTCTCTCTCCGAACCGTGAAAGAAGTCTCGCATACGTCAATGTGGATCGAAGTCAATGTGGTAATTCAATACCTACTCATTCACGTGACTTCTTCTCATTTTATTTATAAAACGCTCATTAGGATTTTTTTTTGAGTTATAAATAAAAATAATAAAAGATCGGTTTTTTAGGACGTCCCACAGTAAGACTTGGGCGTCCTTATGCGATCGATCTGGGGTGAAGGAAGACAACACTCAACAGAAAAAAAAATAACCACACAGTAATCCGTTTTAGACCATTCTGAATCCAAATCCGCGAAAAAAACCATAGGTGTATGTCTGTGTGTGTGTATGTGTGTGTGTATGTGTGTATAGGTGTATGTGTGTGTGTAACAAACCATAAACCGCTTATTTCGTGGTTTTTTTTTGTGTTTCACCTTGAATACGGATGTGAACTTCGACGGACTGCCTACCAAAACTAACAGATGAAAGTTCAATGTTACGCCGTATTTCCGCTTTGGTGCCAGACTGGCACCATTGTTGGCGTTGGGGAGGTGGGGGGGGGGGGGGGTGAACTCGAATTCGCATGTTGGGTATCGTAGATCATGGATTTTAAAATGCTCTTCAGATTCGAGGCTCCCATGCCGCTAGAAATGTTAAGGTGGATAATTGTGGGGGGGGGGGGGGGTGTCAGTATTTCTTGCCTAAAGTAATAAATAAATTACATCGAGTGAAACAGTTTTATTTCACCTAGATTACGGATGTGAACCTCGACGGACTGCCTACTAAAACTAATAGATGAAGGATCAATGTTACGACGTATTTCCGCTTTGGTGCCAGACTGGCACCATTGTTGGCGTTGATTTTTAATCTGTGTTTAAGAGTCCTTGAACAACTTTTGTTCCGTGTCTGTTAGTTAGTCAGTCAGTCTTCCGGTGGTCTTCACTTGTTTCGAGCTACACGAACTACTCAAAACCGTGGACGAAGTTAATCACATTTTCAAGGTTGACGCGGCTTATGCTCGAGAGTGTCTCCTATGAACTTCATCAAAATGAGACAAATAGCTGGTGTGTACGCTTGCAAACGTGATTTCACCTATCAACCTACGGTACCATGAATTTAATTTTCTGCTTCCTCATTACCGGAGGCTGAGAATCTTAGTCATACATATATGTAATTCCTCAATTTCAACTTCGAGTTTTTACAGATTTCCTTACAATCTTCTTTTCAATTCCACGTGTCTGTTTTGAATTGCTTAACCCAGGCAAAACTGGGTATTTTAAGTTTACGTTTTACGTAAAGTTCCTTCAATTTACGAAATCATTATCATCTAGGTATAATAATTTGCACTTTGGAGTCTCAGTTTGGAATAATTTGTGGTTTGGAAAATATGTCATTGGATGGACAGGTCAGGCACAGGAAAATTACTTTCACTGGCCAACTTTCAACTTTACTAAATTTTATCATCACTAGACTCCTCTCTACTCCTATCACGATCAGGTATATAATTACTCATAACTTCATAAACAGCAAAAAACTTTATATCGACACAGCTCTACACAGTTCTCGTGAACCGATGTGAACAAGTTACCAACTCCTGTCGACCTGCCATTGAAAAAATTCACAATCCTGAACAAAGCCAAGCACCAGAAACCTCATGCCACGAAGAAGACCAGACGAAGAATATCCAGAAAAGAATTTACAGCTGGACGAATCGCAATGGGAACGTTATTTCCTTTTCTGTGGGAGGCTCAGAGATGGACCTCATTTAGTTCTAAGACTTTGCGAACAAACATCCCGGAAGACCATTTTTATTATTCGATCCCGACTTCAATCTTTGTGCTCCAGCGATTCACATTAATGAGAGAACATAATTGAAATTTCAAATACATTTAAGTTTTGGTAATTAGTGAGTCTCTCTGGACTTTATTCGAATGTTTCATTGATGGAAAACTACCGAATCTCTACCACAAGTTTCATTCAATCTTCCTCTGCTAACTTCCCTAAACTCGGATTCTTAAATTTCTCAGTATAGACATTATTATTGAATCAATCAAAGCACTTCAATCAATAATGAAAAGGTTTCTTACCATCGATTGCAAGGATTTTCTACAAGGATTGATGTACTGGCTGAATCCGGATTGGATGGGTGAGTGTAAATTATTCAACTCAGAGTCTGCCTCAATCCGGACATAAATAACTCTCAGTGGTTTGAGGGGTGTTCTATGCTATCACAAAGTTTTTAATATGCCGTCCCATTGTGCCACGGTAGTTACTGCCGGCTGTTGCGGCACAACGTCAGTTAGTGCCCTTCTGAGGGAACCAATCTCCCTCTAAAATCCCGATTCCCCATTATTATTTTCTTTATTGAGTTCTTCTAATACCTTTGAATCCATTCGTTCGGAATTCTTCTCTCCAATGTTCAGAGTCCACATGGTCCAAACTCGTAACCCTCCTATCTCTTACAATATTCCCAGTCAAACATTTTTGTTTGACAGAATTCCGTTTCATTATTTTGAAAGTATTCCTCATCTGTTTCTCTATAGTTTGAGAGCTGAAAATGTTTCTTATTCTTCCGTACTATAATTCTTGACAAAACAACAGCTGTATAATTTTATTTAACAAGCGAAATAGTTAAACTAGATCCAACGAGGTGTTAACCCGACCCTGCGTATAAATGAGAAGGCCACGGTGGTTTTCGAAGGAGAACTGAGGTTGGCATTCAACCAAATCCCAAAATTGCTTTTGTGTTTGGAATGTATTCATTCAATTTACTTTTGTCCTTATTCAGGGGAACTAGGGATATCTAGCATCACCTGTGTTAAATTAGCGACTTTCCGTTGTAGTTATTCAAATTAGAAATTCTCAATGTCTCTCTTCCGTTGTTTTGCTGTCTGAGATTCGTTTTCTGAGCACAGATCTGAATTTCAAACCCCCTAGAATAAACTTAGTTCTCCAGTTGCCTCATCTGATTTATGACTCGATTCTCTTCGACCTCATCATTTCCTTTGAGGAATGGCCAATGTTTCCGTGGTCCCTTCTCATCATTTCCTTGATCCTCTTCCACATCCTGACGTTTTTCATCCATTTTTCACAGCTGATACCTTGGAATATTTCTTCCAAGGATAAAATTTTCGCCATTAGTCACTCGTGTGAAGGTAGAGCAGATCACAGTTAATTGATCCGGTCAGGTCGTGTCACCACAAAATACTCGTCCATGATGTGATTAATCCAATTATACTCACAACGTCCCTGATAGATACATCTATTGATTGGTACAGCCCTGATAGATATAGCTAGTTATTGCTGCTTGGTGTTGTTCTTCCATGGTCCTACATTGTGTTTCATCAGTCCTACATTGAGATTTAATCCAGACGATCTGCTCGATGCATCCTCGAGCTGTGTTCAGGGGGTCCTGAACACCCCCGGCGCTCGCGCGGCTGTCAGTTGACCGCCCATGCTTGTTCATTGATTATCATGCTGATTTCTCTAATTTTCATTGCAGTAAATACAAAGGAACTAAAAAACAACACATTTTCCGTCAAAAAATTATTTATTATCCAAAATAGCATGGCAATTAACATAAAAATAAACTTTTGCTTAAAAAAAAAACGCAATTTGCTTCAAAAGGCCACCTTAAAAATCATTATTTGTGTTCAACTGTTTCTGTTTTGTGAAAAACAAGATTATTTGTTTCAATCAATAACCATAATCTCCGTCATCCAAGTCAATGTCTGAGGCACTGTCGTGATCAGTCATCTCAATGTTTTCCAGGCACCCATGGGTGCAACAATCGGGTCTCCTCCATCTTTCCTATCTATGTCCATTTTTCTAGCACCTGAGCTCTATCTCCTCAGCCGTTCTGTAAAGTTTTCCCCTGAAAAAAAAAGATGGAAAAGGATTATTAGTTTTCCTGGGTGAAAGAAGAATAAAGAGAGAGGCAGGATAGCCAAATTATTCGCAATACTGAAGAAAAAATTATAATTTACCAGATAGGTACTTACTTAGTTTTTAATGAAATTGATTTTAGTTAAACACTATTAACGAAATTATTATTTACTTACATTTTACGATGTCAATGGAAGTATCTCGCCAGAAGTCGCGCGGCTGTCTCCTGACCGCCTGACTCAACACTATCAAGTTTTGAAGTGTACTGATAGGTAACATACAGGCGCATCACTGACCTCAGGGGTGGAACATGTTGTGAGACGTCTAATTAGGGAATACATGACCTATCCCTCCATGAAATCATAGGTAAGCGCGTTTCTTCGAAATTCAAGAAAGGCGGTCACTTGACCGTTTGCGCGAACGCTTGAAGGTTAGTCAAACATATTAGAGTCATCCACAATCAACTATACTTTTCTACATCTTACACAATAATTTACACCTCTGACCATATCAGCTCAGCTCAGCGGAAGCAGGCATATCCCATCTACAAATCCAAGCTCCTTGATCTAATGAATGCTCCTCTCCTTTTTTGAATGACCATTATAGTACTTGGGAAAGTACCCGCCGGAAGAATTTCGGTGTGAGTATTTTCCTCTGTCTTACGCTAATCATGGTTGTCATATCACCACAATGCGTAAATATCTTTCAGTTGCCATATTTTTCTCCCTTAGCCCTAAAAATAATTAATTTGGAAATATTTCTTTTTAATCAAGTACTGCACAAAACTGATTCTCAATCTTCCCTTCGAGAAGACCAATCCACACATCAAGATCAACAGCCAGCCCAGTCTCCACTTCGGTGATTTCTCTCGAGATGAAATCTAGTGATGAAAATGAAAACAGACTATTATCGGAAGTTGTGAGCAAGTAATGGTTTAGGAAGCTCATTTCCAATTTCTGGTCATCAAACTGACGAACCTACCTACACTATATTCAATATTGCGGTATTGGTTTTCTACGTCGGGATGGTAGGGAACTCGTGATTTTACCGTTGCCGGTTGATTCTCGTGAGTGGTTCTCTACTGGAGATGAGGTACTTTGCATAAGCGATATAGCCTTTTTCAAAGTGCTTCCGAGAGTCTTCGCGTAAGAAAAGGTTTTATCAGTGGGTTCTTCTACTTACGACGGAAGCCCATGTAAAGGTAGGACAAAATAGGTTACGGACCCTGAGAGGGTGGGCTGTAGAAGGAAGGGCTGAAGCGTAGAGAAGTGAAGCCGAGAAATTAGGAAGGAGACCGACGTCTTTTGTTACTCGTTTAGTATCACGTTGTTTATGACGAGCCAGACGCAATTAAGAGTTTGTAAGTGCCTCAAGTCGCAAATTGAAAAGGCGAGCTCGCTTCAAGAGTTTTGAATTCACGTTGCCCCATAATGAATGTTCCAATCGTGCCGCCAACTACATCATCATCTTCGCAATATGCAAGCACTTGCAATGATATAGGATATTTTGGCACGGAAAGCAGATAGATTATGTCACCATAGGTATGTACCTAACATAACCTTAAGGTTTTATGTTTTGAAACAAGGGTAAACATTTCAGTAAATGGAAAAAAACCTGATGTATCTTCAAGAAACCTGGTGACCCCTTCCTTTACGAAGGAATTCGGGAAATTTAATCGTAACTGTTGAACAAATATTCAAAACACAAAAGAAAACAAAACCTTTTCCGTTATCGCAGATACCATAAGTTATTTATCAGTAAAAATAAGAGACCACCTTTTGGTTGATTATTGTCAATAAAAACCCATTGGAATCGCGCAAGGAAAAAAATTTAACCTCTCCATAAAATTTGATGTTTTACTTCTCGAGGTAGAACGTAGGATCCGAAAATCGAATAAAAAATTGTCCGTCCGTCCGCCGTACGCCGTACGTGGCACTTCTCTCAGCAACACGAGACCGATTTGGTTCAAATTTGGTGTATGGGCTCCATTTGGGATCTAGTTGTGCCGCAAAGCTTTTGGTTGATGTCAGTCACTTCCAAGGGGTGAAAATTAAGGGTCGAAATTTTCAGTAGTGCCCTAGCTCGAAAACTCCCGGAAAAAAGGTATCGTTTTTACAAAATTTTTAAATAGTATTGAATTTAAACAAATTTTTGAGAACACCCGGACCTCTGCAGGACAAACCCTTCACTCCCTATCTACGAGTACTTAAGGGTTTCCCTTCGATAAAACAGAATCACGAGTGTGAATCACAAAAGAGGTCCAATCTCCGTTGAATTTTTAGCTAACCAAAACGCGATCGCAGTTCGTTTCTTCAAGTAGTATTCAGTTTTGCTTCCTCAGCCACCAGTAATAAAATTTCCATATAAAGCTCCCTATTTTTCGAATCGAGTGTGAAGCGTTTAGTTCTTTCTAATAAACTTAATTGTGAAGGTGTGAAGGCAGTATGGTGTGGTAGGTAGTACCTACCATTGGTTGGTAGGTAAAAAAAAGTTGGTAGGTAAAAATTTGGAGGATGCTCCAAACCTAATAAGAATATAAAATATAGCTTGTATAAAAAGCGGAATCGTTATATGAATTGAACGAATAGACGTTCTGGTTGGTCAGTATTCACAAGCAGATCGTTTCCTGCCTTTGCGTCGATCCTGTGATTTTATTCCATTAGAGATGAGTTGCTTCAACAAGAGGCCATCTTTACAATTTACGCTTTCAAACCCCGTATGGCTCTTGCGAGCTGTTTGATGTAGACAAAAAGATGGTTATTAGCGTTATTTTAAAAAGAATGGGGGGTGCACCTTGATTTTTTCTAAATTTTTAATCGAAAGTAGACTACATCCTGAGAATTTCGGCACCAACCGCGACCTTCTAGCGTGAGTTGATCTGTTTCAATGATTTTTCAAAGTTTCGACCGTTTATGACGTCACGCGCCCCTCTCTCCTGGGCGGGACCCCCAGCCCACTGTGACGTAATAAACGGTCGAAACTTTAAAAATTCATAGGAAAAGATTTACACACGCTAGAAGGTCGCGGTTGGTACTAAAATTCTCATAATGAGGTCTACCTTAGAATAAAAATAACAATAAACAGTTTCTCCTACCCAGGCGCACTTCCTATTGTGTAAATGCCTCCAAATTGAAACAACGCTGACCCACAGTGAACGTTAAAAAAGAGTAGCACGTAGGGGAACAGAGAAAAGAAGTTGATGAAGGGTGGGTGTTCTAAATAACCAGTTACTTTCTTTGCAGACGCTAAGCGTGAAAAATGGGTAATAAGTTTATGTTGTCTCTTTCAATGCCTCTTCTAACAACAAAGGCACGTTGTAAATTACGGCTCAGGTTGAAATTCTGGCTTGGACAGTACCATGTACCTTCTTTCAACGGAAATTGCTGACTTCTTTTAATATTGCCCAGAAGCGTCTGGAAGCTATTCAATTCAAGTGGTCAAAGGGTGGTTTCTAGGTAGATCTGTTGACATCAAAGTATGTCATCGATTAGGTTAAAAATGATATGCCATTTCGGGAGCACTACAGTATCGGTATCCATACGACAGAGAGTGTCTCAGAAACGTATCAAATTGGGCAAACAACAAATTATTTCATAGCTAATGAGATGATTCAGACATTTCTCAGTGATGAGATACCAAAGAAGTAGTATTAGGTACCTAATTGTATATTTTCCAAGTTAAAAGTTCAATTAAAATAATTAATTAATCAATTAATAATTAAATTAATGAATTTCTGATACTAGTATAAATCCCTATAATGCGTATCTGAGACGTCTAGAGTGACTTGCACAACTATTTGTGATGTATGTGTTCTATATTCCTGACACAAAAATCAGTGAATTTTCTATAGTATATTGTGACTCAATAAGGGCTATGTATTGACGATAATGAAGTCGGTATTCAAACTTATATTGTTTACCCAGCTTTCTGCTGGGACAGGTACTTCATATAGGAAATTCATATAGACAGATTTTTTACAAATGCACTCGCGAATCAATTACATCTGAAAAGAACCATTACGTGTCCATATCTCGCATAACATCGTGGGGAATTCAAATATTGATTTTGTCCCAGGTGTTATAGCGTTATGTCACGGACAATTCACATTTTTCCTCATTGAATATAGAGTAAACCAAAGTTGGAATTTCAAGCTGAGCTGTAATTTTGAACGTGCCTCCGTTGTTTGAGGCAGCATTGAAACGGGACAGTAATATAACTTATTTCCCATATCTCACGCTTAACGTCTGCGAAGGACGAAAATCGTGACCACCGACTCTCTAACATTTCCCTGTACTCCCACAAGCTCCTCGTTCCGTGCATCCCCTTTTGAAATAATGGCTTCGAATTTCCATGAATTTATTCTCAAGTGAAAAACAACGATCGGGGAAGGAGACTATTCCAGTCACACCTTCGTCATCTTGCTCATTGAATGACCATATATGTCACCGAGAACATAATTCTTCCCAGGTATAATACTTCTGCTCCATAGAAGAATGTCTGTATTGCAAAGGCCTTCCACTGAAGGTGAGGCCTTTTTGCAATTGTATGCCGACGACCAAGTGTATAAGCTGCTTCTATGAGTTGAAACGTCAGATAGGTCTGCTCGGATAACGTAGCACCAAACGTAAACATAAATTCAAAAAACAAAAAAAAAAAATCATGTAATTGTGAAATTTACATACAGAGGAAAATAAGTCGATACCCAATATTCAGAAGATCCACTAAAGCGATCTAGTACAAGATATCTTGATGTTCCCCTTGACAAACGATTCTCCTTCAGTGATCATGATTCAATTGAATAAGCTAAGAACCCGAGTGCCACCATTATAACCCCTTTTATCATGAGTGAATGTTTCAAACTGCAAAAAAATATTTCTTTCAATCTCTATTCCCCGATATTCAAACTGGCGCATCATGAATCAGATGCGCCAGTTCGGGTACTTGAACGGAACGATTAAAAATGCTTAAAAATAATGATGAAGTCATTGGTAGTAAGACATAGATTACATTGTCCAATTATTTACACCTGAAATGTGTACCCATAGAAGATTCTGTGGACTGTAGACAAGAAAAATGAAGTCACTAAATCAGTGATTTAAAAGGTACGATTTTTGAGGGAAAAAATTGGTAAACCTCTGCAATGATGGGAGAGCACATAGCATCCTCGTATCCATAACCCAATGGAATTAATGATTCTATTGGTAGTAGCTAATTCCATAACTAAGTACTTTGCCCTCGTATCCTCATAGGGGACCATTTATTTGTATAGTTCTAACAAGTAAAAACAAGAATAGAAATTTTGATTCTGGAGAACATTTTTTTTAACCTTCAAAAGTGATAACAGTGCTCGCGAAACCTTGGCAGACTTGGAAGCAATAATTTAACCACAGAGAGGCAAGGAAAAAGCATTTTCTTCAATATTACATGAGGAGTGATAGTACTTCTGCCCGGGTAGTTTCAACTAAGTAATGGGAGTAAGGTAGCTGGGGTCGGAACGAGTGCCCAATTGAGGATCGCCATTACCGTGAAACCAAGGTTGTGGAATGTTTGAACTCTAGTAAGTGCGGCCTTCATGGGGCTCTCGGGGATAGTCTTTGATCCTTCGGTTGACGAATTAGTGCTCCATGGAGAATGTGGGAGGTTTTTTTTCATCCGACACTGATTCTATTATAATTTTTTTTGAGAAGATCCCCAACTGAAGTCAAGTGCTTCTCCTCCAACCGGACTGTTGAACCGACCCGAGGGGTTTGGGTTCATAAGTAAACTAAGTTCGATGTTTTGTGGTTCGACGTTGTGGTGGGAATAAATGGACATAAAGTTATCTTGTGGAAAAAAAATTACGAGAAGAGAAAATTTAAACAACTATTTTGGTAAAGTGAACAGGCTTAGTATTTATGAAAATTATTGTTTCTAGAACCTCCTACAAACAAACCTAATTTTCTCTCGGACTTCCTTCCTGCCTCGTTATCGTTGGAACGGTCTCCGGTTTCTTTTACCCGTTCCCTCTCTCGCCTACCGCTCAGAAAACAGGATTTCCGTTCATTTGAATTTTAACGGGGAAGAAAAACAGGAGAAAGTTGGTGTTTGCAAGAGACATCCCTACTATGTTACACTCTTGACGACTCCTGGTCGGACGTGCGGTGGATTTCAACCAACCACCTCAGAAAAAATACTACAGAACCTTGCCGGCAAATGACACAGTAGGGATGAGATGAAAATGAGAGAAACGTCTCGTGCATTCGTATTCTCCTCCTTTCTGTCTGATAGGGACTATCGATTCCAGGTGATGCTTACCATCGTTATGTAACAGCGGTTTTACTCGCTATAATAGCAACCCTATTTCGTTCAACCTAATGAACTGAGTAAGTGTTGGTGAAAGCGAAAGTTTGTAGGTATACAAAACCGAGAGCGGTAGTTATATATAGATACGAATAACGTAGAAAGTTCAGTGGTGTGGAGTTACTTCGTATCCGAAAGAATAATACATGATGATGACCTAATTTTAGTTCGTAGCTTTACTCTTAGAAATTTGCAATCTGGCTCCATGTTCCTTTAACTTTCCTGAATTTAAAATAAGTAATTTACATTTCATGTATGAAGATAGTGCGGGTTAAATGAATCGCTGGTTCATCAAACTTTATAAAACAAAGTCCTTGCATGATTTAAAAATTTCTGATTTTAAAAATTTACAAACTCCGATTTTTATAGTTTTTGGTTCATTATTTCCGATAATGAACCTTTGGAATCGACTGAGAAAACAAATGTTTAACCCCCCCCCGCCTCAAAAATGATTGGTTTACGTTTCAAGGTACCTACGTAGAATTCCAAATTCGAATCCGCCGTACGCCGTACTTTCCTTGTTTCCCGTATATGGGTTCCACTTGGGGTCTAGTTGTGCCCCGAACCTTTTGTTGATGTAGGTCACTTGTAAGGGTTGAAATTTTCAAAACGCAAAAAATAGGTCAACAAATTTTGATATTAAGGCATTGTTTTTGTTCAATTTGAAATAGTAGTGAATTTTTAGAATCGAATGCGACCACCCAGAGCTCTGTAGGACTAACCGTTCGTTTCCTATGAGAACTTAAGGATTAGTCTTACGATAAATCAGAAACACGAGTGTGAATTGCAAAAGAGGCCTAATCTCCATTCAAATTTTATCTGATCAAAATGCCATCAATGTTCGTTTCTTTGAGTTGTACTCAGTTTTGCGTCCTTAGCAACCAGTATTCATATTTCCTAATGAAGGCACAAGGAACTTCCTGATTCTTCGAATTAGGTGTGAAGCGTTTATATCTTCAAAACAAACTTGATTGTGAAGGTAAAACAAATATGGTTGGTAGGTAGAGGCTATAGCAAAGCAGTGTGCTTTGCAGGCGAGTATTCTGTGTACCATGTCAAAATCAAATCCGAATCAACTAGAAATATAAAAATGTCATAAAAAATTACAATTTCGTTTCTTAATTTCAACCAATATTTCCTTCTTATAGAAATGTGTTCAAAATTGTAGCTGGTCCACATTTACTCGTATTTCATGGAACATCGACTATCAAGGTATAGATTTATAGCAAAGAACATGCTTCAGCTGAACTAACTATTCTATTCTATTCCTTTTTCCTTATTTTTCTAAGTAGACCTTGATTACCAAGCTGGTGTAATTCTAAAATCCACAACTCGTTTTCCCATTTTGTGGAGATCTAACAAACACAGTAACGGCATCGTGATTTTTTTAAATGAAAAATAAACTATTTTTATGGAGAATTTATCTTACAATATCGTTACCTTAACTTACCTACCTTTGTTACCGAATCAACATAGAAAGTTGGTCAGGCATTTCACCTCCACGGAGAAATCGGATCAACTTGGCAAGGAGCCTAATTTCAACTTTCGCAGTTTAGCTCTAGAACCAGAGTCGCACTTTATGAATCCTATTAGTTTTCCTCCACTTACCTTGAGACAATAGTTCAACTGGCTGAATGCCCTGAGCCAGTCCTGCAAAATACGTTCTCATTCTAAGAGGACGAAAATCAAAAGTACATTTCACATTTTGAAACAGCAACTATTATATTGATAAATAAAAAGAAATTCTTCGTTATAAAAGATTTTATTTTCACATTCATTCATTCACATTCATTCATTTTCTATCATTCATGTATCCAGACTGAAATCCTGAAAATTATTACACAATGGTTTATTATTTTATTATACAGATCATCCGCCTGCACAGAACGCGGCTTTTTCATTGATACCACCTAGGTACCAGCTAAACAAGTGAAGCACTAATGAGTGACAAGAAACTGTACACGAAGAAAGAATGTAGTTGAACTTTGTCTCACTTTCGATCATAGGCGATTCACACTCGTGTTTCGATTCATAATTCGTCCAATTCACTGAGAAATGAAGACAAGAAACTCCCTTTAATGGTCCAAAAAGGCCCTACCAAGGGCAGATAAATACCAAGGGTAGATGTTAGGAGAGGTGTACGGCTCCTTTCTAGCCAGCTGAGTGATTTATGAGACATGTGTAACTGATAAATTCCACAATAATTGCTCATTTAACAATAGATGATCGGCTTGGTGGTTTCATACGTTTTAAAAAACGCTGCAAGCTATTACACAAAGGTTTATTATTTTTCTATATAGATCACTCGTTTGTAAAGAACACGGCTTTGTCATTGTTATTACCTACCAATTTGAAGAATAACTACGATCGTATTTCGGTCAGCTAACATTCGAACGGAGATTCGGCCTCTTTTGCGATTCACACTCGTGTTTCTGATTTATCGTAACTCCAACCCTTTAATTCTCGTAGGGACCGAACGGTTTGTCCTACAGGCTCTACAGTGGTCTCAAAAAATTATAAAAATTCTATACTATCTTAAATTTGATGGAAAAATACCTTTATATCAAATTGTTTGAGTTAGGGCGTTTTCAAAACTTCAAAATTGATCTTTCAACCCTTAGAAGTGACCTACATTAACCAAAATCTTCGGGGCGCAACAAGACACGAAATGGAGCCTACATACGAAATTTCATCAAAATCGGTCAATGCTAAGTGGGGAAAGTACCGCGTACGGCATACGTCGGACGGAAGGAGCAAATTTTTATTCGATTTTTGGATTCTACATACCTTGAAACATACCTAAACCAACAAATTTTGAGGAGGTGTTAAAAAAATTTTTTTCTTGGTCAATTCCTAAAGGTTATTATGGAAAATAATAAATCAAAATTGAACATTATCATGCATTAATGAAGATATGTCATTAAACATCAATTAATTAGGTAGTTATTAATCATCATTAAGCGAACGGTGGATCCCAAAGAGCTCCGGGTAGTGTCAAGAATGATTTAAAACCGTATTTTGAATCAAAAGAAAAATAATACCAAAAATTTTAAAGCTAGGGGGTTATGAAAATGTTTCCTCCGGGAATTACCTTTGAGGCACAACTAGGAAAAAATATCATCAAATTTCATCTAAGTTGGTTCACGTGAACTGGGCGAATCGCTGTGTACGTCGTACGGTGGACGGACGGACAAAATATTTATTCGATTTTTGGATTCTAAAAACCTTGACCCATAAACTACCAAATTTTGAGAGGGGGGGTACACATTTTAAAACTCGATTCCTTAAGGTTTATTAATGATCCGCCAAAAATCAGCTCAGCGAGCAAATTCACTCACTGAACGGGTCGCGCGGTCAACAAAATCTGAGTTAATGGTTTTTTCGTAAACTTAGAATTTAAATCTGCAATCAAAAGTAATCGCTGGAAAACCCTGAAAAAAAATCTCATAGGGTCTGTGTTTGTTAACTTGAAGTAATACTGTGCAAGTGGTTCCAGATTGAGTCCTAATCAGAGGGAGTGGGGTTTTAGTTGGTATGCCCTATGCTGGAAAGGCCAACACTGTTGCGGTGAAACATTCCCTTCGCTCTTTAAGAGTTTCCCCACTCCAGAAAAAAAGGTCAGTGTTTGATATCCATTCATGACCACAAGGTCCAGCGTATGGAGCTCAAAAGTTCGCATGAGTATTCTCCAAGTACATAGACCGGTTATATGATACCCAAAAAATCTACGCACGAATTCCTTTGACGAGAATCTGGCCTTTATTACCAGCTTTGATAGGGCGAAAAACTTTCACAACCCTGACTAATAGAGTTTTGTGCTGATTTTATAGATTGGGTATCATAAAAATTGTATTAATTTCGTATTGTTTCTTTTAAACTTTCCAAAGGAAACAATTCACCTAACAACTGGAGTAGGTATGGCATAAAATATCACATGATATACACAATAAACGCAATATTAGCTTATGTTATGTAGCCAGTTTTATATTCACGTCTCTAGAACATTGAAATTTCTGGAATCTTGTAGTGGAATAAACAACAGCTAAGTGCTTGAGTAAATAATATTAGGTACATAAAAATATTATGTAGACTATATATATATAGGATTATCTATTGGAATCAACATAGGTAATAAGGTTATTGGTGAGGGGAGTATAAATTGCTGCGGATCCTCAGCATGTGCTTATGTTGTTTATTTTTCATGTCGAACACAACAATAAGCACATGCTGAGGATCCGCCGCAATTTATCCTCCCCTCACCAATAACCTTGTCAACAAGGAGGCAACAAACTATGAATAACATAGGTAATACTATATCCAATAATATTGTTCATCATCTCTAATATACCTAATTCAACTCTAATGTTATTCAATTGTTTGTAGGTACTTACTTGAACGAAAATAGAGGCACCATCTGCCTCTATAAATAATACTATTGTTCGAT
Source organism: Apolygus lucorum (assembly GCA_009739505.2). NCBI lineage: Eukaryota > Metazoa > Arthropoda > Insecta > Hemiptera > Miridae > Apolygus > Apolygus lucorum. The sequence goes on from WIXP02000049.1 coordinate 25,949, forward strand.
TGAATCATATAATAATTTTCATTATTTTATTTTATTCCCATTTTTCTCAATGTTTTGTTTGAGATCAGTGGAGAACAAATTTTATAAATGAAACGGTATGGTTTCGATAGACTCCTTTAACCCTGAATTCCACGGATGAATGCCCACTATCTGGAAGAATTTTGAAAATCATATTATTCGATTCTTGTTTGATCGGATAATCCGAACTAATTTATTATGTTCTAGACACTTTGTATTCCGGTTAGCATCCGCCATTGGCTCAAGACCGATCAAATTACCAGCTGTTACAAACGATAAACACGACCAACAACTTGGGTTTAGCAGTTTCCCCGAGTAGATAGTCCCTGATTTCTCTCACTCTGCAAGGAGATAGGAAGTGAGATCCTGCTGTTGAATTATGCAATACGGGGGTCATCCTCGGCCTTTTCCCATCAAACGGTCTAAATATTCCCCAATTTTATGCATGAATCTTGGGTTTGCAACACCACGTTCACCTCTTGCATACATGCATGAATATTATGTCTACAATGGTAGGTTTTCCCTTGTTCATTATCTATAAGAGGGGAAAATCGTTTTCCAATATCCACGACTCGAGTGGGATCCGTGGGGTGGAGGCTTTCAAAGGTGGCGTCGGTGGAAAAACGGAATTTCTTGAAGCACAGGTGAACAGCTGGTATCCGTTCCACAGTGTGTAATATGACCTCTGTGTGAGAACCGACCTCTTCTCCGGGAGAGTGCACGGAAAAGAGAATGACCCTCAACACCTCCGCACTTGGCTGACCGAAAGTTGGGATGGAAGAGGAAGAGGGAATCTGGTTTGAGAGCAAGTGGTCAGAAGCTAAAATGGGGAAATTGTTCCAAAGCAACATGTATTCAGAATGGTGAAATATTATAATGAACAGGAAACATTATGTGGTAACTTAAACTAAACTACTGGTTTAACAAATTTCAACCTTACTTTTCAAAATTTGACCAAAAAGTTTTTGCCGAAGACTCTATCTTACTTGAATATTATTGAAAACTGTGGAGTAGGTAGGGAGCTCTCTGCGCTATTTGCAGCTGGATTCGACGAATAGACGAGCCACCATTCCTTTTTAAGATGGCCCAAAGCATCGGAAAAAATTACCATTGAATCACGGTGGGTAATTGAAATCCTGGACGGTGTTTTGACTCAAATTGTTCAAGTTTCTCAGGCAGGCATTGAGATACCGTGCGTTTTTGGTAAAGAATTTCAATTTTGTTGGCTGAGCCATGAATAGAGCAATAGGGCTAATTGCAATCTGTTTGATCGTTGCTGTCGTAATTATTACCTAAGTGCTATCCACTAATTTATTCTGGATCTATTCGTTGCTTAAAGAAGTAAAGTAGGAGAATAAATCATTATTAATTAAATTAAATAGGTAATTAAATTAGTAAGTAAGAATTGAAAATTTGTTGTAGTTAAATACACATAAAATTATAGTAATCAATAAAAATTAATTATTGAATAATTCTATTCACCTAATTATTAAGAGGGTCTCAGTTGGCCGCCGTTCGTTCCTCCTTCCCGGTCAGTATTTCCCTAAATTACAGGAGCTCAAACTTTAAAAGTTGCACCTAAACTTGAAAAATTCTCGAAAATTTCAAATTTAGGTACAATTTTTAAAGTTTGAGCCCCTGCAATTTATGGTAATACTGGCCCGGAACGAGGAACGAACGGCGACCGACTGAGACCCCCAGAGAGAGGAGTTTTGTTGAAACCGTCGAAATGATTGTGCAGATGACCTGTGGTCCGTGCCCTAAATGATTCCTGCTATAACTGAAAACAAATTATTAAATAAAGAAGAATAATATTATATGATTGTATTTTCAGCGCCATTTGAACTTTTTTTTTACTTAGGTAACCCTAGCCTACAGGCCTAGCCTAGCCCGGAAGTTGACGAAGCACTTGAAATTTATGAACTGTGTGACCGATCATTGATTTGTACATGTAAGGAGGCCACGAACTTCCTTTCAGAATCTTCTCTGGTGATAAAGGCCATGTAAGGCTTGAATAGCGAGCACTGATTGTGGAGTGCGATTGACTTGAAGTGGCCCGTGATCGTTGGTTTCTGACCCTTGGGGGCTCTATCTACGAGACAGAGACAAGATCGTACTACTTCCATATTCTGAAAGGCCCGTCGAAGATGATTCTATCTACCGTTTGTTATGCTTATCTAGTCTACCCTGGTTTGTCCTGTTTAATCGAACTAAGAAAATTTTCGAGTTGAGTTTTATAATTCCCTTTGGTAACACGCAGGAACGCAGAGCTTTAGAATGAGCTAAGTCTGCAACGTGATGTGCAGTATCACTGTTAGTTCAGTATTGGCTGCAAAATTGTTGTCCGCGTCAGCGAACATTTCAATTAGAATCTAAATTTATACTTCTGGCCACATGATTTCTGAATCCATTTTCGATATGAAATGTGAGTTGGAATTATTGGAAAATTATGTTATTCGTTTTCGAAGTTTCCCTACGGTAAAGTTTTTCTTATTTTCTCGTAGTGATAATTTTGAAAGTTAGTGTACGACTATAAAGTGTCGTCTAAATAGGTTTGAGTAGAACTGAAATCTATTACGGACTTTATAATTGTGTTTAACTAAACTAATGATTTCGGTTATCCAACATATAATTTTTCGAGCAGGACGAAGCACAGCATCAACAATGATGGATGATGAACCTCAATCCTGACGCTCTTGACTTCTCAACACAAAATCCATTCTTCTTCAAATTAAAACATTTTGAATTCAATATCATTTTCAAGATTGTTCATTACTTTCACAGCATGGCCCTGTTAGGAGAATTGAATAATTACTTTAATCCATTAAAATTGCATCATTCAAATTGGAATTTTTGGAGTCTATTGTTTCTTGACAATATAATGTAATGCTTATTCAAAATAATATGTTTTGAAATGATTCACCTTCAAATTTTCTCCGCAACATAGGTACTCGTATTAATATATTTTTAAGTATCAATAATTGATATAATTAAATTATTATTATTGATAATTATATTATTAATAATTATTATTAAATGATGAACCAAACTCCCCCAGCGACAGCAAGTTGTCAAAATTGTGGTATCCAAGGAAGCAAGTCTCACACCTCTGTGGAATTATTTCATTGAAATTTGTTCTTCAGGATATGCGCTTTTCGGTAATGGCGTTTGTGAAGTACGGTGAGAACTAATTAGGATTCTGATCATGATACTGAGGTGAACTTTGTACGGCGTAGCTGTGTGAGAAGAACAGAGGAGCGGATCTTCTACCGGATGGGGTAGACATTATGAAAGGCCTTCAAGCGCTCTTACGATCCCTTTCACGTCTTGAGAGCTCATGTTTTCAGTATTTTAGTACGAGTTCCGTAAGTTGATATCATCACTTACTATAAGCTTGATAATAGCTTGAGGAGAAAATTAAATAATTTCTTGGATCATTCAGCGAAGTTTTCTTCGTCTACTTTATTAGTGCGCCTGATTTTTTTAAAATTTTTAATCGAAATTAGACCTCATCATGAGGATTTTTACATCAGCCGTTCTCTTTTTGGGTGAGTAGATCTTTTCCTGTGATTTTTCAAAGTTTCGAATGTTTTTGACGTCACGTGCCCCTCCCGCCTGGGCGGGACCCCCCAGCCCACTGTGACGTCATAAACGTACGAAACTTTGAAAAATCATAGAAAAAGGTCTTCTTACGCTAGAAGGTCGCGGTTGGTGTCAAAATTTTCATAATGAAGTCTAGTTTAGATGGAAAATAACAATAAACAGTTTTTCCGACCCATACGCACAACCCGTTTATAAGACTGATATTCGGGTTTTAATTCCAATTATGCGTGAGAAAATTATATTTTTTATCAATCTTGAATAACTACGCTTTCATAAAACAATAAAAACGTGAACTTATGTACTTGTCAATTCTATATTGAAAAATTCAGTTGATAATGATGGTATAATAGCGACTTTTTCAGTCATATGGCCAGTTTGAGCAAGTTCTACTTTTTTGAACCACGAAAGCACCCGAATTTCTCTAACTCGGAATTTCCTCTAAATAAAGTAGTTGGAACAGTTAAATTTATAGTATTAAATGAATCTCTTCTTCTGACCGATATTCACCAAGGTCGGTGCATGGGAAAGTAAAAAGGTAAAGTAAACATCCATTTCAGGTTGGATTTTCGTCCAACTGCCATTCCTGGCGTCACTGACGTCATCAGCTGTCTGCCAAAGGCAAGATCAGAATTGATAACATAAAATTTATATTGTATTATCAGGAAACACTAACCCTCGGATAAGCGAGGCCTTAAAAAACGGTGATACGCGCGGTACATCATTTTGATCAAACGGGTTTTGAGAGAAGAAAAGGGTTATGAGGAATAGAAAGTTAATTTTGGTTTATTATTTTCAATAATGAACCTTTGGAATCGACCGAGAAAATAAATTTTCTAACACCCCCTCAACATTTGATGGATTACGTTTCAAGGTACGTAGAATCCAAAAATCGAATAAAAATTTGGCCGTCCGTCCGCCGTACTCGGCACTTTTGCCACTTAGCATTGACCTATTTTGATGAAATTTGGTGTGTAGGCTTCATTTGGGGTCTAGTTGTACCCGACGATTTCGGTTGATGTAGGTCACTTCTAAGGGTTCCACAATGAATTTTGAAATTTTGAAAACGCCCTAACTCAAAAAATTTCGATATAAAGGTATTGTTTTTCCTTCAATTTAGGATTTTATAGAATTTTTAGAATTTTTCGAGACCACCCGGAGCTCTGTAGGACAAACCATTCGCTCACTACGATAATTTAAAGTTTAGACGTACGATAAATCAGAAACACGAGTGTGAATCGCAAAAGAGGCCTAATCTCCGTTCAAATTAAAGCTGACCGAAATGCGATCGATGTTTTTCTTCATGTTGGATGGTTGGTGGCTTTGCAGACGAGTGATCTATATAGAAAAATAAAAAATAATAAACCATCTATATACATAAAACGCCAACCGTACTTACGTACGTATGTTGCCCGAACGTGGGGGTCCCGGGTTCGATTCTAGGCCGCGACATCAAATTTTTTTTACATATCTACAATTTTTTGCCTGCTTTTAGCAGGCTTTTCAGCTAGTTGTGTAATAATTTGCAGCTTTTTTGTCTATAACAAACTTTATTGTGTAAGGGAAACCAACTTAAGTCATTGAAAAAAGCTATGAAGTAGGAAAAATACCAAAAACAAAAGTTGAAAAATTGAGACACTAATATTACTCATAATATTAGGAAGGATAGGGAATATTACTCACTGGAAAATTTCTAACTTTTCTGAACATTGATAATTTGACAAAAAACCCCTGCTTTATGAAGAAAATTCCAGAAGTTACTTGGATACGCGCGGTGTATTGATTTGATAAGTCAGCTGCAGGCACTTCAGGTGGCTCTTCTGACAACTTATCATTATTATGAAGAGGATTCTTAGTTAGGAAGGTAGCGAGAAGGGTACTCTCAAATCCACACGATAGGGGGCATAGCAACCTTTCAAAACTAAATGTTGCATCATGGAAGGTTAATTTATCGGAGGGTTTATTTTTCACCAACAAAAATACTGAGAACGTTAACATTTGCTTTCCTGAATATTATTTCCATTTCAATAAAAAATGTCTGCTACATGCGATATCAGACCCTCGAACAATTAGTCCTGCATAAAGTTATTAATTCTATTTGAGGTAGTTATAAAACCTTGGCATGGCACACATGAAACAGTACAGAAAATAACGGTCAGCTATCCCTCAAATTTCAACTTTGGAGAAAATATGAAATATTTTTCATCATAATATGAAGTATATATTATATACTTTTGAAGGGAAATGTCTGTAATTGAAAAATACAGAATTACACTCATTTTACGCCCAGTTATACATTGAAAGATATCAGAACGGTATAATAATAAATTGCTCTATAATGGTAATTCTGAGCTCATAAAACAAACGTATATTATTGACGTTTCACACCCAAAGTGTGCAAAGAAGTCATTATATTTGTATCATATTTGTAATTATATTTGTATTATCCCCAGAAGTCCCACCCCAGAAGTCACACCCACGCAGATGAGAGAGCGAACGTTCGAGTACAAATAAACTCCAACATTTGAACTTTGATGAATAAGTTTTTCCCGTAACTCGTGCAGAACCGAATTATATAATTATTTCAGACGAAGGGACTAATAGGCTGGTCATAGCAACTCACAAACTGGGAAGGCTGGAATTCCTTGATAACGCAAACGCTTTGAAAGCACTCATCGTTAAACCGGGTCAGGAACACGGAGGTCAAGCAGCATCCTGCATTATCATACTTCCACACTTTGGTATTGATTCACTTCCCATACACTCGGAACCCGTTAGTAATTTTCAGTTTTATCTCAACCACCCTAGCGTTTTTGCGGGTGAGCGCAGGCCGGTTTTCATGACCGCCGCCGGAAACGAATAATTACCCTCGAAAAACGGCATCTTTATGCTAATCCTACATAGAACAACGCGAAGCGTCGCAGTTGCTTCTCCGTCGCTCAGACCTAATGTTCTCTGCCAGTATATGGGACTTGGTAATTACTATGACAGTTCATGCTGGTTTCTCCTGGAAAGGATATCAACAGAATACATCAGTTTGGTCCAACTGAGCCAATCGTCGTGCGAGCTTTTCGTATTGTTTCTTAGAAGCACCTCTTTTCTGCCGCGCACCACTTCCAACCGAACGTGTTTCACACAACTTCAATTTGGAAAAGCGTTCGCCGAGTTCTAAAGCTTTTCTCGCTGGATTAAACACTCTTCGAAGGAAACGTTCCATTATTTGCAGGTAGAAAATAAGTTTTATTGGTTCTTGTGAACAACTTGAAAGTTTTTACCAGCAGTTTTCAGAGTAGGCATAAATTCCTTTGAGCAATTGAGGTGAGAGTTGGAGTTGAAATAGTACTCCTACGTAAATATTTTATTCCACTCTGCTTTGATGAATAACTTCTTCCCTATTCTTCAATAGCGATACGTATACTACTAATATATTGAAGAGCCTAATTTTCATTATTGAAAATCATAAACCAAAGGAATTTTAAAAAATATTCTTATAGTTTATTACGAATAATTGTTTACTATAGTAATCTTCATATACTAGGTACGTACCGATCAGTTCTTTGAACCATCGACTTGAGATAGGATGCCTTGTACTGGTACACAATAGATACTTAACTATTTTCTCCATATTATACATTTGTTTTGTCGGCATGTCGTCGTGTGAAGGCGATGGTCTTAACGTCGCCTTGACGATTTCTATTGGTCCCTACTCAACGAAGGTGAAGGATGGTACAGCACTTTCTGCCCAGCGCGCTACCGCCTACCGCATGCAGGAGTGCTTAAGGAATTCCGCTCAGTTGCGTACCTCGGCGCGATTGCTCGCCGACCAGAGGGAGGCAGTACATTTACCTTGTTCCTAGTTGGGAGCAGACAACTACTAGGTGAAATTGGAGCGGAGGCTGGCGCGATGTGCTTACTGAGACCTCCGAAAGAACTTTGGGCTTCTAAGAGAAGGCGAGGTAGAACGAAAAATAATCAAGTCGATTGTTACAAGACGAATGCATGAAGGGGAAGCCCTGAGTCCTCTTTTTATACTACTCTAACAGGGTAAAGGGAGAGTGGAGGAAGGTGACGTCAAATGACGTGATCGTCCCCCGTATCTCACCTCACCTACCTGGCATGACGAGTCACTCAGGGTTTCCCTTGTGTCCTTTATTGGAGAAAAAACATAGCTAAGAGTATGAGTCTTTACAATATTAATCGGGAATAAAAATATCATTAACATCAGGTATGATAGACTTAACCTTGCTTATCTTTGTTTTTAAGGTCGCAAACATTTTAGGTATTCTGCAACTCATACAATGCAAGTAATACGTTTTATGCTAATTTTACCAGAACCTCTGTAATTTCAAAACTTTCACTCTTTTTCTGTATCTTTCTTTACTTTTCCTCTCCTTTTCTTTTTTTTAAACTGTCCTTCCTTGCGGGGATGTTCAATCCTTTTTTCACCACTGTGCCTTCAACGGCCAAACCCACTGCTCTCTGCAATTTACTGCCAGGGACCGCCAGAAACTCTCTCCCCCATCTCGCCCCTCCTTCCTTTCTTTAATGGATACAAAGAATACTGCTTTGGGGCGGGGACTCGGTGGAGGGTTTACACTGCACTAAAGAAATGGGGTGGAAGAAAACACTATGCGAAAGAGGCGGGCTTTTGGTGACCCTTTCAGAAACGTATTTACTGAGTACCGCTGATTACGAGCCATTTGTAAACTTCGAATATTATTACAGTGAGTACCCATTTTGGTCATTAACTTGTCGTATGGAGTTCGGTTATCTACAAACTTGCTCGCAGATAGTCCATACTTTACCAATCAACTCAAAACTCAACAATTAAGGACGTTGTTTTGGAACTTTTAGGCCGGGTGTTATCAAAATGCGACCCGAGCCCCTTGGACTCGATACAAATGGGGTATTTCAGTCAATTTTTTTCTCAAAAGAGCATGGGTCAGGAATAAAGGTAATCGGGTCTGTTCGTCGAGAAGATGTTAGAAGAAATTAGGTAGCTAATGAAAGTCGAAGATTTGTATGATGTGACGTAGTAAGTTGTTGTGACGTATTAACTTGCTGACCTTGGATCGAGACATTGCACTAATCCCTTGCGGTCTCGAACGCCTCGTGGCCTTGGATACTACAAAATACTACACACACACACGCCTGTGACGTAGTGTGTGTGAGTTCATGGAGGCCCGCCTTTTTTCAAACGTTTTATCTCTTTATTAAATTTTTCTACCACATGTTATAGTATTAATGGGCAGAAAGTTGGAGTATAGAGGGTTTCAATGGTGCTGAATCCAAATTTGAGGTCAATAATCTGAATTTCCGACCGAAATACCCCAAGATTTCCGCCACTTGATTAAACTGCGACCCACGAAAATTGAGCACTGTAGGCAATGTGCGACCCATTACTTCCGGTCTCACCGGTCGCACTTTGTCCAAGAGTCACCAACGATAAGGAGCTCCGGCTCATTTCACCACAGTTAGTTATATCTTCTGTCAACCCGTCTACTATTGAACTCTCCTTGCCCATCGAAATTCTTCAGTGATCGATGTAAGTAATAACTTATAGGTACGTTTTGGAAGGATTCAAGTACCGATTCCATAAAAGGTTGTCCAATGATGTTCAACGTTGGTTATGTAGTAGAAAATCGTTTAAGGCTTTTGAAAAACTTGATTCGTCTAAGTCGATCATAAAAAGAAATGACAACCACGCTGCTGATTCCCCCAAAAAAATGAACCGTCATACTTTTAGAAATTCCTTGAACAGAAAATCCAGTGATGATTTAACTGTGCAACCGATCAAATGCAAACTACTTACATTAACTCCGATTCAAAATATCCTCCTGAAGTATGGGCAATGTTTTCACATAGTGCTATCAGAACGACCAATAGTTGTGAGAGTTTCCACTCCAAATTAAATTAAATGTTTTATAAGTCCCATCCACACATTTTCCTCATTAATGCGATCCCCTAGTAATTTCACGGTAAAGGAACTGGAACAGTGACAGTCACAGTGACAGCCGTGGGTCGCACTTCGTATAGGGGCTGACATTTTGACGGGACGCAATTTGTATAAATGGGTTGCAGTTTGACAACTCCGTTTAGGCTATACTGAGAGGTGAAAAATGGATATTTTTATAATTATTATCAGAATGCTCCCTTGGCTGATTTGTCTATCTGTCTGTGGTAAATCCTTGTAAAGGTCCAACTGTAAATTGTTTTCAGGTTTTGAAGAAAAATTGGATGTGTTGTAAAACGTACATTTTCCTTCTTTGGTTTTGTTAATCCTTCCCTTCAGAAAATGTTTATTGATTCGGTCCCATGGTCCGATACCAATTCCAGACCTTCTGACGATTCCACCCGACTAGGATTATCGTCACCATTTTCTCCTAGAAATCGGGAAGGTGCTTGATCGCGTTGAATATCTTTCTCAGTTACGATGGAGTATTTCAGAATTTACATTATGCCTTTAGGAAATGGGCGTCAAACACCTATTTTCCTTTCGTATAATCAACACAGCGGCAGAATAATCCCCTTCTTTGAAGAGCTGTCACGCTCTTTGGTGGGAAAGGGTCAACTAACCCATTTCACGGTCCAAAAGGTTTTCACCTACGGTTGTAAGCGACTGATTTGACATCAAATGTGCCGACATATCGAATAACCCTTTTCTGATGAACGATTGCGATGCACGAGTATTCATTTTAGATAGAGATTGAAATAGTTGTTATTAATGTTTTCTAGTAAAATACATTCCAACCTAGTTGGTTTGGTGAAAGATTCTGAATTTTACTAAACAGGAAAGTTGCTGTTCAGTGTTTATTGAAGAGAACGACCTTTTAATTTTCGAATGGAGACCCAGTCAATTTGGATTTTACCGTTACAGTATATCTCATATTATGAGACTGGAATGAAAGTAGCGCAACCTGGCATAATACACACTCACAACAAGACAAGAAATTTCAATAATGCAAATATTATGAACTTTTATGAACTTTTTTTTTCGTCCGGAATGAATAATTCTGGACGAATGAGAGCGAATGAGAAGTTAACGAAGAAAGTTACAAAATTATGAGTTGATGTGACGGGGACGGAAGATCGTCCTCAGATGGTGGTTTCCACTTAACAGATGGTAGTGATATCCGTTCGAGGCTAAATCATGTTCCTGTTTTGTTTTTTTTCTCTAATGGAATAGAAATTTGTACTCATTTCAAGTGAAGTAGATTTCAGGTTGGGTTTTCGTTCGACTGCCATTCCTGGCGTCGCGGTAATCATCAGCTATCTAACAAAAGGAAGAGCCTAATTTGTTCTACTCATTTCACTCATGGCTTCCCATTGTCTTACCACCATGGGTTGGAACGAGGGAGGCGATGAGCCCCGGACGCACTAACGCACGAACCCGGCGGCGCGACTCGAACCCACGACCCCCGCAGAAGTCGACCTGAATCCCACCATTGAAAAAACGCACGCCCCAGCGCCCACGGCCACACCGGACCCCTACTCATTTCAAATTATCTGCCCATCTAGAAAAGTTGGTCAGGTTTGGTCGTTAGGAATCAGAAGGTCAAACATCGACGTAATCACGTCAGTATGAGATCCAATTACTGTACTAAAGCTGTTGCTTGTCGCAACGACATGAGATACTTGTAACATAATAGTGATTTTTGCAATATTATATGTTTCCATACATCCAGATTCATTTCAGTTTTCAAATAAGTAAATTGATAAGTGTTGCGTACAGATCCTTTGTGGGTTGAGGAAGTAAATATAAATTATTAATAAAAATAATAAATAAAAATAATTTTTTCTCTCCCTTATCCTGATTTTTTTACTTTTATTTTTTTCTACTTGCTCCTTTTTTTCTCCCTTCCTCTAACATCTCATAAGGGAGGTCCCTTAAGTTTGTTGGTGCCCCTTAAGTACTTCCTGTTTCAGTTTTATTTGTTGTTTGGCTTTTTCACTGCCGGAAGTAAGAATTATAATAGTAAGAATATGTTTTGTAATAAAATCATTTTTCGTATATTATCAGAACAATCTGAACAATATCATCGTCAGATGACAGATCAACAGATCAACAGATCAACAGAGCAAACAGAGCAAACAGATTCTGTTTCCATTCAGTATGTGTTTACTTTCCAACTTGAATGTCGGTCTGTCTTGTTCAGATAAATTATATGAAATCATAAAATTAAGATCTTCCCGACCAACCTGGCAAAGGTTGTTCAACCTACTCTTCTGACCATAACTAGACGTCAAGTAAAGAACAATTGAGGATACACACTTCCAATTGAGGAAATACTTCATGTATCAAGGAACCGTTATTCCCGAAAATTCACGATTTTTATTGCATAAATTTGATCCGAAGCGAGAAAATTTTTTAGAGATGCTTTATAAACCCACACATTGTCTAGAATATTTCAGCAGAAAAGCAACCGCCATAATTACTGTGGAATGTTTTATGTAAAAAAATGACGAAATCGTTAATTATTTATGAAGGCCCTTCGGCTAAACATACTATAAACATTTCATTGTTCCACATCATACTCCTCCCTGAATTAATTTCGTTATTCACCTGAGCCCCCGACGAGATGATGATTAAATACCAGCGAGGATAACAATATGCGAAACATTGGTAGTAGTTTTCTCCAAAGCTAGTTGATCTCGGGACAAAAACGGTTCAGAAATGCAAACGTACATTTTTGAGCAATTTATCATTATGGATGGTAATAATACTTAAGATTACTCTTCTGTTATGCAATGTAACATGCACGGTTTCCCAATGTTAGGAATGACTTTATGATGCAACAGGGTGTTCTTGTGGATGAAGAAAAAAGCACCTTAGCATAAAATTAATTATTCTATCATCCAGTTCTTGAGAGTCGGTAGGGTTGATTAATATTAGTCAATTTTCGCCAACGTTTCCGTGTATTTATACACCATCATCAGGGCTAGAGGGAGGACGCGTTGCTTCTGGCCCATATTGGGTGTGCAGTAGTACCTACCACGGGTTCTTTACTAGACGGTAGGTGTCAACGCTAGGGGGGCTCCAGGCCGATGACGTAGTTGGTCCCTTCACCACTCTGGGAGCCTCCCGAATACACACAGAATCAGTTCAAAACAAACGCTTTACGTTACTATTCTAATAATTTCATCAACCATTCCTTCGATAGATTATTATTGAATGCTATTTTCTGTTCGGATGGTGAATTATATCTAGTTAAAAATATAGTTTTTAAGGAGTAGATGGAGAAAAAAACCTAAAGATCGTGAATATGTATTACCTTCGACCACTTCTTCTTTCAAGTCTTACTCCAAATCATCTACCTACTCATCCCAAGCATCACTATAGACTTTGGTTTATTGTAGAATAAAAGCAATTCATCTTTTTCTCATTCATCTACGGAGAAAAGGACAGATATTATAATGTTACTTTGCTGCAAACGAGTTTCCAAGTTAAAAATGAGAATATTCAAGAATAATGAATGAAATAAAAATGTTTAATTACAGATAGGTATGTACATAAATTTTGAAGTTATTTACAATAATAGGTATGTTATTTACAGTTATTTACACTAATAGGTATGCACATAAATTCTGAAGTTATTTACAATATAGTTTATTATACTACTTTCTTCATTTTCTTGAATTTTTTTCTGTCCTCACTGGCACTCCGTTTTCTTGACTTCAAAAGTTTTTCTTCCTTTCGCAGTTTGTTAATGTTTTTCATTCGGATAAATGTTCGAGTGCGAACAAAGCACGAAACCACGAAATCGTCAATCTCTGGGTTCCTAAGTTTCACGGCTTCAATCAGACGAGAAAATACTCCTGGTTCCTTACAAATAAAATTCCCGTGAAATCTTTGAAAGTCGACTTCCATTTCCTTTACGCACTTCATGAAGTCGTCCGTCGGCATCATTAAAGAGCCTCTCGATATCGTATGTAGCCAGTTGCTACTTGATGGTGATAAATTCCTGGTTTGATTTCCGAATGAATTGGCCTTTGATGGATTTTTTTTCTTCACCCTGTATGCTAGGTATCCCGCTATCATCTCCAATAACTCAGGGTTTTCGTCTATTTGTGATGATGGGGGTTTTCTTGTATTCGTATTTTCTAAATCATTTATATATCCTTCAATCATCGAAAATTCTTCATCTGTTATATCTAGCCATTGCGAGTCACTGCAGTCTACATCATTTTCAATAGGTATTGTTTCAGATTCTGACGTATGAGACAAAATTCCGGCACTTAGTGTTTCAATTTCTTTTTCAATTAAGCAGTTTCCACTATTGATCACTAAACCAGCTTTACTACTCATCAGCAACGACTCTATTCTGTAACCCACAACTGTGGGAAGAGGATGGTCATAAAACCTACCAAGACCGCGAATTTTTGAGAAATAACTCTCAAGAATGTCCTGGTTGCACCTCGAAGCCATAACGTAACTATAGCCTTCTGTTTATAAATCTTTAAAAATACCACGAAGGCTATTAATAGACATCAGAAACCCTTTTTGGAAGGGAAGGAGTGCTTTCCTTTCTTTTTCTACGAATTTCATTGAAAGTACAGCCTGATAAAGCTTATCCAACGCAATATCTTGCTCTTCTAAACAATTTCCATATGCACTTTTCATATTGTTCCCTCCTAATACCGGAATACGGGAGTTTAACACGTCAAACCCGTTATTAACTATTATAACGAATTCCCCCACATGTTTCTTATTAGGGAAATTGTGTGTTATGGCTTTTCCCACAGTCGAGGAAAACAATTCTGCTGCCATTCGTACCTTTTGTCGCTCGGATCCAGCTACAAGAACACGCAAACCATTTTTGAACACTTCACTCATTAACGAAATTACAAACGTGACTGAGGGTTCAAGGGCAATGCACATCAGGGCAAGTGTAGGGTTGCAGAGGGGACCAGTGACGTCGCGCCCCTTGGGTTTTCCCCATCCACCCAAAAATTGACAGGTACCGTGTAGTTAAATAACCGTGGTACCTACCGACTCTCAAGAACTGGATGATAGAATAACTTCGATTCAGCGGTAAAGAACCACAAACCCTACTGTTAGTATCATTGAGAAGATGGTTACCTCCCTTCTACCATCCCAACAAGAAGAACCACTGTTCCAACTACTGCACACCCAATATTGGCCAGAAGCAACGCGTCCTCCCTCTAGCCCTGATGATGGTGTATAAATACACGGAAACGTTGGTGAAAATTGACTAATATTAATCAACCCTACCGACTCTCAAGAACTGGATGATAGAATATCTTCGATTCAGCGGTCAAGAACCACAAACCCTACTGTAAAATTAATTATGTACCTCGTTTTTACATTATTTCCAATAATGAAAAAATGTATATGAGAAAACATTATAAACAGATATTTTCAAGCCATACAAGTTAAGAGATTCAATTTATTAACCCATTTATATATTTATTAATTTCCATAACACAAATCTTTCTCATGGAGGGTAAACTAATGAATTTTTGAGAGAACTATTCATGGCTTCTACATTTATTCTAACATCGATGAACCTTAACAATCATCTGGAAACATCTTTTACTATAAAGTTACCCACAGCCATCACTTCATTACTTCCAAACTTTTTATCACGCCACGTCAGGAAGAACTTCAAACTTTATACTACGATTCGCTTTTAGCTTTCGAACTCGTAATACAGCATGATGGGAACCGTGCCACCCTGCAAGGAAAGAAACTTCAGAGGAGAAGAAGCTACCCTCCTAAATCGAGTTTTCCGCAAATAAACGACTGATTCCTAGGGTTCACTCAAGATGTTCACGTGTAATACTGGAAAGTAGGTACATGACAATAACCAACTATAACTATAACTAACTATAAAGGATCGCGTAACCATGGGACTGCTGGTCATTCACACTTATAAATATATTTACGATCTCTATTCAGAGTGAGTATTTAAGTGTATATAAAATATTGTGAATTCAGCCAGAGCCTCATTTCGAAGTGTGGCAGTTTTTTAATTAAAAATGCTGCAAATTATTACAAAAAGGTTTATTATTTTATATACAGATCACTCATCTGCAAAGAACTCGGCTTTGTCACTGTCACCACCTGCCTACCACGTACCTACAGCAATTACATTTTGGTGAGCTAACATTTGAACGGAGATTAGGCCTCTCTTGCGATTCACACTCGTGTTTTTGATTTATCGTAAGTCCAACCCTCAAGTTCTCGTAGGGAGCTAACGGTTTGTCCTATAGAGCTCCTCGTGGTCTCTAAAAATTCTAAAAATTCAATACTATCTTAAATTGATGGAGAAACAATACCTATATATCAAAATTGTTTGAGCTAGGGCGTTTTCAAAATAATATTTTGAGAATACTTCTAAGGGTTGGAAAATAAAGGTTGACATTATCAACCTTTATTTTTCAACCCTTAGAAGTAATTTACATCGACCAAAAGCTTCGCGGCACAACTAGACCCCAAATGGAGCCCGTATACCGAATTTCATCAAAATCGGCGTACGGCGGAAGACGGTGGACGGATGGAAAAATTTATAATCGATTTTTGGATTCTACGTACCTTGAAACGTAAACCGACAAATTTTTAGGGGGGTAAACTTTTTTCTTCTTGGTCAATTCCAGAGGTTCATTATTGATTAACATAATTGATGAGGTTCAGTGATAAACCAAAAATGTTCTCCAAAATCAAAATGTCCACTCACGTTTTACGTTTCAGACCTTCCTGGACAATTTTCGTTCCGTGTCTGTCTGTCTTTGTGTCTGTGAGTCTGCCATGAAGTCCTTGCCACAGCCATAACTTTTACAGTTCTCATCCTATTTCGATGAAATTCTCAGGGATTGTGCAGGTTGGCGTGTGGATGGTCCCATTTTTATTTATTTTAATATGGTTAAGTAAGAATTGAATGTTCTTAGCTCTATCTTGTGATGGTCCGATAGATAAGATTACCATTATAAAAGTACCTAATTGTAGTAAGAAATCATCGTTATTTTATACCAGTGAAACCAAAAATCATTGATATGAATTATCAACCAACATTATGAACCATCAAAATTTTGAAGTTTGAAAATAACCACGTAAATAAAAACAATAAATAATAATAATAATGGTTAAAAATTATTTTACGATATTTATTCAGAAACAGGGTTTAGACATGATCTAGAGAATCTCCCTTCACCACGATAAATCGTTCAGCTCGAGAGAAATGTCTTCGACTAGGCAAATAAAAGACCCTGACTCAAAGGTTTTTGTGAAGGGACCGGGAAGCTTCTTTCATTTCGTATTTATTTGGAAGCGATACGTTCTTCGGATCCTCGGTGTGCGGATTCTATTCTGGAAAGTGGGCAATTCGGGCTAGGTCGTTGAACAATATCTTCATTCTTCAGTACTATTTTAAAACTCCAATGCTAGAGGAACTTTCATAATTTTATTTGTATTTAAATGAAAGTTAAACAATATTTTAACGAAGTTTGGAATACCCGAACACAAAAAGGAGGAGTTTTGAGGGTTGAGGGTTGTTTTATTGTCGTTTCATAAAATTAGAAATTTGTTCCATGACACAAAATGGAAAGACCTTATCAAGTTTTGAACTTCAAATTTTTGAGAACTTCTTATACCTTCACAAAGTGTTGAGAATAAGTTATTCATGGAGATTTGGGACCTTTAACTTAATGTGCTCCAAAATTACTGATTAACGAGCATATATATTATTTATAATTGAGTCATGGTTTAAGATTCTCCAAACAGTTACGACTGTTATATCAAAAACAACCTATCCCTAGTGGTTTATTGTTAAAGTTCTTAGGAACACTGTTCGAGTCAAATAGTTCACCTTCCACACTTCCTGAGAGGAAAAATTGATACTTAACCAAGTACAGACAAATTTGAATATCCATGCAAGGCGAATGGATCACCGTAAGTTTGTTGATGGTGTCTAGTTTTGGCAAGATTATCACGATTTGGCACTCATGCTTATTATTGGACATCACAAAAAATTGAAGCAAACGTCTTGATTGAATTCAACACTTTGGTGCACAATGCACAATGTTAGTACACAATGCGCCATTCTCGTCGTATTCGCTGTTGTGGGTAATCCATAATTTGCAAATGGGGTATTTCGGTGGGTCGGAAAATTCAGGTTTTAGACCTCAAATTTGGATTCAGCACCATTGAAAACCTCTATATTCCAACTTTTTACCCATTGATACTATAACATGTGGTAGAAAAATTAAATAAAGAAATCACACGTTTGAAAAAAAGGCGGACCTCCCTGAACGCACACACACTACGCCTCGGGCGTGTGTGCGTAGTATTTTGTAGTATCCAAGGCCACGAGACTTTCAAAAACACACGGGATCTACGGTGGGACGTCTCGTTCCAAGGCCAACAACTTACTACGTCACATCATTCAAATCTTCAACTTTCATTAGCTTCCCTAATTTCTTCTAAACATTTTCTCGACGAACAGACCTAAAAATTGACTGAAATACCCCACTGACGTCGTAGCTCGGGGTGACAACATCGACCAACATTTTATGTTTTGAAACAAAAAGCTTGTTGTGTCAAAAAACACTGTTGTGCCTGTTGAGACAAAAAGCCCAGGTTGTGTCAGGAAGATGCATGTAGCCCTACAAGCTGTATAAATAGATCTCGCAAGCTGTTCAAGAGTGACAAAAACATCACTTGACTTCGTAGCTGAAACATAGTGCTTCATCACAGTAATTTCTCGTAGTCGTGGTGGTAGACGGTAAATAAGGGAAGGGATTATGTCTTTCTTCCTGCTCGTATAAAAAGCTCGAGAGGAAATTGACATTGTGAAGAGCAGAACTCTCCAACTAGATTATTTTAACGTAAAAATCAAAAAGAGGAGATGCCCGGTTCCATCTTGCAGAATTGAAGGCTAATTAGAAAACTTGTACCCCAGAATTGTAAGGTATCAAAAGATGGTACGAGACATGAACTGCGTAAACTCCAAGTTCAAAGTGCTTTAGACTATTCTTTGAAAAGAATAACCCTCTTGAACCTCTCAAAGTGAACTTCCTATAGGGTTTTCATCATTTTTCTTAACTGAAGAGGAAGTGCCTCAGGAAATTGACCCGGAAGGCACTTGATATAAATGTAGAAATAAAAATGTTTAGGACCATTATGAAGTGAAATAAACTCCATCGTGTACACTTTCAGCTTCCTAATTTTCTCTTTGAAAAAAGTAGAGGCGTGAGACATCTTTGATGGATCAATCGGTCTGTCACCAACGAATCACAACTTTCTTTCTGAGCTAATCTCTACCAGTTGTCTCCTTGAGTTGAACAGAACTGAACTGAAGTTCAGTTCATCTACTGACTGGAAGTAGTCAGAATAACATTTCGGCATAAATCAAGAGCTTTCCAACGAGTGGATAACGATTTTTTAATCATTTTATTACTTGATCAGTGAATGTACTTGATTATCAGTAAGCTGAATGTGTTTATTACAACACCAATAAAATAATTTTAAATTGACCGTCTAGTTGGCCCCTGAAGCCGAAAGGCCCGAAGTGAAATTTTCGGTAAACGTTGAATAGCCGACTGCGCACGTATAGGGAGACCGAAGTTACTGGAAATTTGAAGAACGCCTCGAAATTAAAAGGACAATAATTTGCGAGAATGTTTTTTTCACAAAACAAGGAGAGACCTCATACCTATTTAAAGACACAAAACCAAAGTTCATTGTAGTTGATCTCTGCTATACACAATCCAAGAGGACATTTTCAATTTTCTATACCATATAAAGCGTATAATCAAAATACCTTAATCCATGTATTGGTTGACCAATAGATCCAACCAGATAGATTTCAATGTATAAAGGGGAGTCCGAGTCAAATTGGAAGATTCATTGCAGATGCCGATTTTAATGTGTCCCTTCCGAGGTTGGGCTGTTCTATTGTTTTTATCGACCGGATTAGCTTCCGAATCCAAACCTTCGAAACTACTTAGGATTTGGTTGGAAGGCGGTCCTGAACGATTGGTCTCTTTTTCATCGGCCCCACAGAGGTGAGAGTGATTTATTGCTTTGACCCAATGGGATGGGAAAGAAAGAATTTGAAGGTACCTTATCAAATCTGAAAAAAGAATTGGCACCGCCTTCGGGCTCCTTCTGCTGACAAGAAAGGTGGCTTATGACAAAAGTCCGATATTGGTTTCACAAAGTGAACGTTGAGAGAGGATATTCATATTTCCTTTAATATGAAACTAATGTTGCCATTTCAACTTCTTCCCAATTTATTCCAGAAAATGTTTATTGTAAACACACTGCTAAGTAATGCATGCATTCTAGAAGACGTCCCATTTTAAGGAGTATGACTTTCAATTCCAACAAAGGTAAACATAAATTTGTATTATCTTGGCAGAAGAACTGAAGACCGAAAATGATAACCTACAATTAACCAGGTTTTACCTACCTGGAAATCTCAGCATGAATGTAATGCAATAGTGAAAAAGGTCTGAAAAGTTGGGTGTGTACTTAGTATAGCTTCCTCACTGAGAATAACATGGACGTAAGTATACCTTACAATCTCCTCGAATATATAATCTTTAAAACATTAATCCAGTGGCTTCTGCAGATTCCAACTCTACCTTTTCCTATTTCAAATTAAATCAATGTTTATCGATTTAGAAAGATATAATATTTACGACGTCGATGAATTACATCTATGCACATCTGGGGGCTGAACAAACGTAGATATTAACTGAAAATATTCAACAATACAACAATACTTGATTGTTTGTGAAATTTGTCTTTAAATAAGTAATTTTAGATTTTATTGCTTCTTCTTTTGAGTCGAATGCGTTAGTAATTCCTGGCAATCATGAAATCCATGTAATATTCATAACATCCTCTTATTTAATAATTAAATAAGAGGATGTTATTATAACTAAGCTTAATAACAAAACCTAATAATAATAATAATTTAATTATAATAATAAACTAATAATAATAATTTGATAATAAAACTTATTATAACTAAATTATTTAGTTTCGATAAAATTTCCAGGGATAGAGCGACTTAGTAATGTGTTTGATAATGCTTGTGTAACATCAATCATAACCACTTCCGTAACATCTAGAATATTCTCAGTCGATCCGCATGAAATATTCACCGAAAATGAATTGGTCGGTTCTTGATGACCATCTTCCAGTTTCATTGCGCTAGTTTAAAACAAAAACTACTACAAACCTAAATTTCTCTCAACTGATTCCGTTCAAAGTTGGAAGTAACTATTGCTATGGAATGAAGTGGTTGAATTCGGTTGACAATCCTGGAATGTGAAGAACAAGGTACTTGTTTTCGCCTTCAATTCTCAGAAAAAGTCGAAAAAGAAGGTTAAAAACACCAAAACTCGTTGGTTCCCTCGAGAGAAAAGCTTGTTTTCGTCTTCAAAACTTGTGAAAAGTCGAAAAAGAAGGTTGAAAACACCAAAATTCCTTGATTCCCTTGAGAAAGAAGACAACTTCAATGACTAAAAATGTTCGATATCGATATGAGGAAGCAATGTGTCACACCTTCTGAAAAGACATATTCCTGCATATCGTGAGCGGAGTTCCAATGTCTTCAAGTCCGAAATGGAGGTTTTCACCTCTACCAATCACCTTCTAGGTGTCATGTATCAATCTACGTTATGTATTGTTGGTATCTGAGGTATGTCGTCGTGACCACTTGCTTCAACGGCTTCTATGATCTCTTTCCAGCTGGTTAGGCTAATACAAAGTGACCCTTTAGAGTCCAAAGACGAGTTCCTGAGTTGTAATTTACTCTTAGGATCTGTCCATGCAAATCTCTCCGGAGTGAGAGAATCTGAAGGGTCTGTTCGGCAACACTGAGAACAATGATTTCAGCATTGCCTTTCGCTCCTGACAGTTTTCGGTCTAATGAATGGCTCTTCCGTAGTATAGCCAGAGGCTTAGGCATTTCTCGTAAGCTAACCACCCCCTTGATTAGATTACGTGGCATTATCATCGGATCTGCCTTGAAACTGTTGATGAGAGTAAATTATCGATCTGTAGAAGTAAGGAGGGTGACGTACAAAAGGATCAACTTCGTCGTTCCAAGTTTCACGAAGTAAACTTGAATTTAGACACACTTTTGGTTTTTTATCCTCAATAATGAATACAGTTATTTAATAAATCCCCTCCCTCCATCCTTTAAGTGATGCCCAGAGTTCTTTTCAGATTTGGATTTCAAGTAAAATCATGTTCGTGATCATAAAACGAAGGGACGCCAATCATTCAGTCCCCGATGTGCAACACATGATCAGTACCAGTCGTTCAAAATCTGCAGGGTCCGTTGTTTAGGGTGTTTAGCTTTGACGCGCGCTCGAATGTTCGAAAGCCGCTCTCTATGAGAATATAAGTAACTTATAATTCATACCTTTCTTTTCATTATACCATTAGTTTTGTGTTTCTCGATTGTACAAAGATGAGTAGATAGGGAGGACCTTAGGAGTAGGCACTTTCACTTTTACAGCTACACCGAATGAAGTCAGCATATCTAAGTACCTACATTCATCAAAATCGGTCCCTGGGGATTTTTTATAGAATTTCTGGATTTCACATACCGTGATACATAAAGAATAAAATTTTGAAGGGGAGGGGGGATTAAGTTTTTTTTTGCTATCTCAATTCCAAAGGTTAATGAAAACATAATGGGTTTATGTTTAATAAGGGAATTAGCGCGTATAATAATTATAATTTCTACATTCAACAACTATAATATAGTTAGATATTATCTAACTGCTAAAATTTTCGTTAGATTTTGATGGGATTTCCAGGGATCATGTTGTTAAGCTCTCGATGGTTTCCCTATAAATGCCATTTTAATCTAATCATCAAATTTGAAGGGTAGTGGGCAGTACTTGGAGATTGAGATTTTGATTTTCTGCTATGCATCAAATCATATATGGAATCGTATACAATGGATACGAAGAGGCTATGTGGCACTCCCAATCGGCAGCATTTTTTTCCCGACTGATAACACCAAATTATAGCTAAAATTCGCAATAACTTCAACTCACCACCATGTTCTTATCC
The DNA here is from genome assembly GCA_009739505.2 of Apolygus lucorum. Taxonomy (NCBI): domain Eukaryota; kingdom Metazoa; phylum Arthropoda; class Insecta; order Hemiptera; family Miridae; genus Apolygus; species Apolygus lucorum. The sequence goes on from WIXP02000049.1 coordinate 48,624, forward strand.
TCAGGAGTGTACATCATGTAATTATCCACCTTCAGGGTGAAAATCTTCAGACTTACAAGGATGTCTCTCGATCCTTAATTCTACATCCAACCATGTCCACAAAACAGTCTTCTATTTGCCGTTCGCCGCAGGGGATCTCCGTTTACTGAGTTACAAACTTCTTAATGGTATAATGCTGTTTTCTTGTTCATCCGTATTTTTCATCAAGTAAGTCATCAGCGACGTTGAAATCGCATCAATACTACAGTATAAAAAGATTCTAGGATATATTTTTATTCCTGCTCGAATTTTCAAGGTGATTCCTCACTCCCGAATGATATTATAGTAAACACATTTGCCTAATTGGATAGGTTCCCACATTATAACATGGATAAAATCATAGAATCTGTAGGCGTTAGAATGAGGAACGTTATAGAGCAGTATGGTTCTCCGAATTGACAAAATGTTCAATAACTACAATCGAAAATTGGTTTGCAATCATTTTGAGGATTTTTCGATTTTTTCATATTTTTTTATGTAGGTAGTTAATACCACAGTCCGAATTTCAGCGGAATCGGGTAATCATATCTTGAGAAATTTATGTCGAGGGAAAATAACGTTTGCACGTGTGCTGTCGGCTTCTATTGGTCTATTGTGATGTAATTAATCGGGAAACATAAAAACATAGTGGAATTCGATAAAATGGACCACGATTTTGGGAGATTATGGTCCGGAACGAAGAAATAACTACAGGCAGACCTCCTGGAAAGGAAGAAATTCAGTGTGGCACATAGCTTCTTCGTACACGTAACCCCAATGTAAGTATTTCTGTATAGGTACATAGATACACAGTAGCTATTCTCAAATCATCAATCTCTAAGTAACTTGCACTCCCCTTATAGGGGACTCTCAACTCAACTGGCACAATCTCTTGAAATGTCATCGAATTCGAATGGAAAACGTAGAAGTTATGGCTGTTACATGGGTTTTACGTTTCCCCATAAGCACAGGATTCTATCAAAACGGGGGCGATCATGTTCATAGGGGTTTTAAAAAATTATATTCCGTCTAAACGACAACCCGTACAAGCCCTGGAGATTATTTCATCAAAATCAGACAATAACTTTGAATAGTTTGGCCGTTATGAAGATATGCGGACACACAGACCTGCATGACAAACTTACAGACACAAGACACGAAACCAAAACCGTTCAAGAATAACTAAAACGTGTATCACAAGTGGAACTTTTGATTTCGAAGAACTCTTTATTCAACCTTGACAAGTGAAAACAATGCGTCCTCTACCTTGGTTTACTCGCAAGCAAAACTTAGGCTCATAAACTCCAGACTCTTTAAGAGCAGGAACAATATTCAAGATTTTGAAGAATCAGGTCTGCATTTGCGCAGGGTGTAGAAGATTATTTTTACAGTTGAGAATAACCAATTCTCATGAAAATGCTCGGAAAATAATAGAAATCTTGAAACTCGCATTCAGACAAGCGTTACTGAAGTTCAATCATTACCTTATTCAGTGTCTCATTAGCACAGGAGGAGTATTTTAATCAAGTTGAAAATATATGGCCATCCTTCTCTTGTAACCGAGTCCTGTAATCTCCTTGAACATTGACCTATCTAATGACGCTGAAACCAAGGTTGTTTCAAGAGTCTTTCCAACGAAGTTCCGGAAATTTCCCTCGAGGGATTTGAATGTTTTGATACTTGATTGAGAAACAACGGTGCTCGAGGCTGTCTATATTGTTATTGGTCAATTCCACTCAAAGGATACAATTGTCGACTCTGAGTGTAAGATTTACTGTAAATTATGGTGAAGTCGTTAATTCTCTCCTCAACAGTCACTCGATCGCGGAAATGTCCATTGGGAAGTGGTTTTTGAAAGAGAGATAGCGTATTCGTTTTCTTTATAAATACATATGTCTCAAAGTATTGTTCCTTGGTATCAGAGTTTATGATGTCAGTAATAAGAGTGCAAGTTGTTCAAGCATTGAAATAAATAATTGCTTAGTTGAGAAAGGTGTAATGGTTTCTATGCGATGGTACACTATACTGACCAACATTGAGTTGCAAACTGACACGACATTACGATATAACTATCAATGATTTAATTCATCATCAGTTTTAGTTTTTCACTGATAGCACACGGTTTTCGTGGTTCATCAAAAGTAATCAGGAGATACCAAACGAAACAACTCGGAAATCTTGGATACACAGAAAGGCTTAGAAATAGGATTGTCCCGGACGAGCCTTTTAAGCAGTAAGAGCTCTCTTACGGATTTTTACATGGAGTGTACCCTTTTCCCGTGTCACTTCATTCACAAAACCTCCCTCTCTAACTTCATAATTTCCTCAGATGTCGTTAATTGAAGAATAATTACCGAATAAACGGGTTCAAGGACTCGATCTCAATTTTCGACACCGTGACCTAGATACCGATAGTCATAAAAATATACACTCTCTCTGCTCCGTATCCCACTTTGATAAGGATAAATTTTACGGTAGAGAAGTCAAAGACTTAAACGGGTCATTCCGCTCGCTTTTCACGAAAACTGAGCTAATGACAGTACGACGCTATTATAGCCAACATGAAAATATGAGGCCATGGTCTTCCTTGCAACGTCTAGTGGGGTTCTGTTGACCTCTTCCATACACATGAAACGCTGTCACCACCTCGTTAGTCTACATGGTGTTATCGAAGGTAAGTTTACACACCCACGTGTGTATCTTTCTTATTTGAAAAATAACTTTACACCTGCTCCATTAAATTTGTTCATCTATAGGGGGATAATGCCTTAACTGGACACGCTATAATTTTTTTAAACGTTATTTCCTCAGACAAGATGAAAAATGCGATGACAAGTCCATATTTTTTTAAAACATTTCCATTTTTTAAGAGGGCGAAAGGCTTCTAAATAATTTATTGCTGATACTCGCCAACTGGAAAACTTTTTCCCCCCCTTAAGGGTCTCAGGCACTACGAGTTCACTCTACCAAGTCGTGTTCGAGATTCTGTGAGAGATTTATTGAACTTATCACAACTCGTTGATTCAACCCGGAATTCCCCCGACTGACTCGAAGGAGGGGAAAAAATGTTGGCCACTCATAGAAAGTTCATAGTTTTTCTATCTTCAAGTAAGTTCATCTTGTTACAGGGGAATCCAATGAAACAATTATTCATCGATGAAAATTCCTCCATTCATTTTACACCCTCATACTTTGAAACGATATTTGGTGGCAAGTGGGGAGATTGAACGAGAAAAACTCAATACCCACGTCGAGTATAAATGGTAGTTGCTTCGAACTTCCTTAGAAACTCTGGTTTCTTTGGAGATAATTATAATTAAGGCCGAATCGAAGTTAGCTTGTTACAACTTTTATTCAGACTATTGAAGTTGTGACTTCCTGCTTCCTTACAATCGACAAAGGATCTTCGTATCCCTGCAGCAAATCAAAGAAGTTCGGGTCCTCCGGACAGTTTCCACCAGGCTCGAGTGTATACTGAAAGATATTCATGGTATAGGCAGCAATGTCTTTAAAGTGACAGTAAATCACTGAACCATGCATCATGAAGCGAAACGAATACTAAATTGTAATAATACGAGGTTCCGAGGAATATACGAGTTGACTGCTCTAGTGTCAACGAAATGAGATAATTTTGGTTTATTATTTTCAATAATGAACCATTGGAATCGAACAAGAAAAAAATCATTCCCCCCCCCCCTCAAAATTTGATGGTTTATGTTTCAAAGTTTGTAGATTCAAAAATTCGAATTAAAAAAAAATCCGTGAGTCCGCCGTCCGCCGTACCCACCACTTTTCTCAGCAACACTGAGAAGGGACCGATTTGGTTGAAATTAAGTACCTATATGGGCTCCATTTGGTGTCTAGTTGTGCCAGGATGCATTTGGTTGATGTCAGTCACTTCTAAGGGATGAAAATTAAGGGTTGATATTTTCAAAAGTGTTCTAGCTCGAAAACTCTAGAAATAAAGGTATTGTTTTCTTACCAATTTGAAGTAGTATTGAATTTTTTGAGACCATCAATCATTCGCTCCCTGCGATTTGGCATAAAGACGTAAATTGCAAAGTAATTCAGCTAGTGGAAACTGCAAGTTAAGTTAGTTGAAGGACGTATACTGCAGTTAGCCAAGTTGATAACTTATTCCAAAGTTGGTATCGTTCATCTTATCTTATTTCGGTAAGGGCGAATTTCAGTATGGGACTTTACTAAAGCACCGACAACAAACAAGGCATGACCTGAATATAGTCAAGTGTTTCGCTTTCGAGTGAAACATCTTGACGAAATTCGAAACTTAATGAATAAACTTTGGTGGAACTTTTCTTCTTACTAAACTGGAAGTTGAACAGCTCAAGTCTGAAGTTCACTGAATCGAAACAAATTCAGTTTTGTGTCAGTCTATCCGTCCATATATGCGGCTAGAAACCCTAAGCCAATCGCAATTCATCACCTGCGAGAAAATGGTTTTTTTTTAATTGTCAAAAAGATGATGATGTAAGGGTATATTATATTTGATGACATGTTTGCACTTCTTCTTACAACATATTTACATACCATTCCAGTATCCACTCGTTTCCTGAAGTAATACGGTGAAAATGTTCTTCCTGTTTGATACCAAAACTTTACTATTGCAAATAAACCTATAAATTAAGATTTCGAAGTGAAAAACTTTGGATATATTCGGTGCTATAGCGACAAACTTTCCGAGAAAAACCGTCGGAGAACAGGCAACGCCCAAATTTTGAATATTTCGCTGTGATTTTTCTCGAAAAATCCAGGTGCCCCCGTCATTTTGATCGAATGAGTAGGTAAAAAATTAGCTGGAATGAATGGTGCCTGAAATGTCTCGACCGATGGAGACATACACTATCGGGGAATTGAGTGGACTCGGTACGAATAGAGACAGTTGGCCGTGATCGATGGCCGTCTGTCAACATGTTTTCCCATCGATACCGGGCAACAGACCTCACTAATGGGACTTCAAGACAAGAAAATATCAAGGGTAAACACGTTTCACATTTCTAGGTTCGCCTTTAGCTTTTGCTGCCATTTATGATTCGTAAAATGCCATCCAACTTGCTGGGAAGATCTACTATGAGCTATTTTAAATCATTGCTATGCGCAATTGTGCGAAATTTTTAGAAACTTTTAAATGGCTGCATCGAATTTCGTGGATTTTTTTTTATTATCCTCATTATCCTTTTTAATAAAGGATACAAATCTAGGAGTCTAGCCTGTGCGTATTTAGGAATTGATTATTTAAAATTGCTACATAATATGTAATATACAGTGTGCTGGACGGAGTATAGGTAGGCGGTCTTGGAACATCATGCTCAAAAATGTACTCAACTTCAGAACGGCTGGGTAGATTTTGATCGGAATTTTTGCAACGTCCTCTTTCAGCGGATTAAGGGACTCAGACATGGAGAGAGAAGACAGGGAGATACCTTCCCTAGCTAGCTTTGCTTTCGATTGAGCTATTACGAACTGACTGATATTGATTAAGTACTGAGAACATGAATACAATTATGCTATGATGAGTTGTAAAGAAACGAGTCGTGACAGAAGATGTATCAATATAAAACATCCGCACTGGTAATTTGACTTTTCGGTCAAGCATGTTGATTTCTACCAGAAAAATTCTTTCCTTTGATATTTATCAAAAGGCACCGATTTTCAACGTAATGTAATCAATACTTCTGCATCGTCACATTTCTTTACAACTCAAACAAGGACATCCATGTTGTCAGTACTCGTTCCTCTTCGATTTTGACACAGTAGTTACATACAATAATGCAAAGTCTGAAGAAATCCTCTGCAGACTGATATTATTGCTTCAACCAGGAGCCTGTCAGGTACAATGAAGAACCTTGGTAACAGTATGGTGACCAAAGCATAGTTGGATTCATCAAGTATATTAGTAGATAAACCGGCTTCATGCCTCCAATGGTTGGATCTTGAAACTGCACTAAAGTGGTCCTGGAGCGATCCAAGTGAAGGATTTCTGATTGATAGATGGTTGACCAGTTTGAACCAGCAGCTAGAAGGCCGTGAACAGGACAAATTGGCTCTTGGAGATCAAGGCCAAAAATTAGATCCATCACCGAATGGTAGTAGATGTAATACAATAAATTTCTACGCTTTTGCATCCCCCAATTTCTTTCAATAGTTCTTCAATTTTAAACTTCAACAGATGGTTAACATCCTCCTCTCGACATTTGATAAACCAGCCTAACCTATTGCATTCACCTGCAAAACAGTGGATCGATGAAAAATCATTCTATCGTTGAGTTTCTAGGAATCCACATTTACTCTTATGAGGAAGGAAATATTAAGATCATGATGTATAATGTATTTAAGTATATTTGTGGAAGTAGGTATTTGGAATCGGCTCACAAGTTACGAGGACGGGAATGTTAGGTGAGACCAGCTGTAAATAAAAGGTGGCCGATCCAAGCTTCACGCTCTTCCATCTTCTATCACTTTTTATTTCCTGGCCCGTCGGATGAAATACTGTTTCAAGGCGCATCCAACCGTCTAGCAATCCGGGAGAGACCGAGCCCATGAATCTTTTCACTGCTTCACCCTCGCAGGTAGAACGCCAGCAAGATTACGAAAAGCATCTGGTGCAACTCCATTTTATATGTATATCCCAATTGTAATTTGTGCCATTTATAGTCATAAACTATGAGATTCATCATGGTTTCATTTTTTATTGCGCTTCTATGATGACAATAAGTTACTCGAACACGATCTGTTCTATTCAAGTTTTTGATCCTGAATACCACCTTCCCTCCCCTTTCTTAATCTCCTATCAATCTGAATTCATCATCTTTAGGTCTTTAGTAGTTCCACTCCATCGATATAATAATCACAGTTACGGACAATTTACTCACTTTCTGGTTCTAACTGAGAGGTACGTGTAAGTGACCATAATATGACGAATGAGGGTTTAACTACTCGGATTTTTAATTTGAAAATTTAGAAGGTTTAGAGTGAAGAAAAAGATTTAAGAAGGATTTAGGTTTAGAGGGTGTGCTCGATCCGAATTTGTGATCAAAAACTGAAAATGTCAAACCTGAAATGTTGACTGAAAAACTAAAAAATGAAGTGTTTTAGGAACCCATATCATCTTACTCTTATCTTCTTGCTCTTGATTATTTTAGCATGGAACTTTTTTTTTTAATATTAAGTAGGAGGTCTTCAATGATTGATTCACAAACTCCTTCCACCGCGACCTAACGAGCTCTATTGTGGAGTGCCTCCAGGTATACTAGCCTACCTACTAAGAAGGGTTTACTAAACAGCCCTTCTCCCTACTTTTTGGCGAAGTAGATAAGGTCGGTGTAGGTCACCTTAGAGATGGTGTCAGGAGCTAGGATATCACTTCCGAGGGTTGTGAATCTAGCTCGACCCAGTGCTTCACAGTAGCATATGATATAATCGGCCTCTTCCGTTTCTATATCGTAGAAGCGGCAGATGTCCGTTGTTAGTTTGCCTACCCTCTTTAGGTGATATCGAAGTGGGCAGTGGCCTGTTAACTGACCCACAAGTATTCTGACGCCATTTTCAGGCATAGCGATGAGTTCGTTAGCCCGTCTCTTTGAGAACGACACAAATAGTTACATTTGATCTTACTATTTATCTCGTTTATTTTGGTCTTACTATTTAACTAATTTATTTTAGTATTTCTATTTATCTCTTTTGTTTTGATCTTACTACTTATCTCTTTAATTTGGTCTTATTATTTATCTAATTTATTTTGATCTTACTATTCATCTCGTTTATTTTGACCTTATTATGTATCTCGTTGTAAACACGAAACATCTGTTGAGCGATTACCAAAGAAATGTTAAATTTATCGTCAATAGGAGGAAATTTAATTAATTTAGAAAATTGTTCTGGTTACTCGGTAGACATTCTGAACTCTCCATAATATGTGTAATATGTCTGAAACTCTCCATAATAGTTGCTTGTATATTAGAATTGTATTGTATATTATACAATACAATTCTAATATACAAGCAACTATTGAAACCTGTTTGGACGTATGGTATTCAACTCTTGGGCTGCACGAAGAAATCGAACGTCAAGATTACCCAAACCTTCCAAAATAAGGAACTAAGGAGCATTTTTAACGCTCCCTGATAGGTACGTCCGAAAATACGATCTTCTTTGCTACCTGAAAATGGAGACTGTCAGTGAAGTGATGAAGCTTCATGCGAACATCGGCTTCATGGACATAAATAAATCCCAAAGTCCTCCGTCGTCTAGACAACTCCAACGTCGTTCGACGGCTTGACAGGATGAAACCCTTGGACGTAGTGATAAATTGAGAAACATACCTAGTTCTGCTGCCTGTACTTTAAAGCACAGCCATTATTGGACTGTTGACTCTACAAAATGCTCAATTAAATTTTGAAAGTAAAATAACTAGATGGGCTCCTTATGTGATCAGTTGTTATGTTATTGATATTTAGTAAATACAGATATCATTTGAAAACAAATAGGAGGAAGGTTAAGTTTAAGATACGATGCAAAAGCGATGAAACGCCCTCCTGAAGAGTTGTGATTTAGAGAGGCGTTTTACCTTTTTACGGCAGTGTAGCTTTGACAGTACTCTTCTTTCAAAATCTAGATCTAAGAATACATACATACGGTGTGGAGTGTCCTTGGGTTCCCGCAATAACGAAGTTGATGTCATTCTTTGTAACTTCAGTCCATCTTGATATGATTCGCAAAGTCATCTAAATTTAGCTTGGGATTATATGTCATTTCCAGTGTAATTTGGGCAGACTCCTTGGGCGGATGGGCACTACGGTGGAACGTGATACATTTTCAACGACTTGGGAGAGGGTGAAACAAGAGAGGTCGAGTTCCATTTGTCATTGTCTCGCGGAAATGTGAATATCCTGTTTGTCACCCCCATCATGATAAATAACCCCTCAGTTTTCAGGCGTAGACTCGATAATGAGTACTAATAATGAAGGAATAACATCAAATACCAAAGTTTTATGGTTTTCATTATTTTTATTATTTTCGTCGGCGTTTCACTCCTACCCACCTCTTGTTCCATTCGTTCTATAGACAATTAGTATTAAACAACCTAAATCTGTCGTGTCAATTGAAGAAAGGAAACGCTGCAAATCATTGCTATATAGATCACCGTTCTATATAGATCCCTCCCTACCAACCGTAGGTACCTACCTACTACCTACTAGGGCATTTTTGACAATTTCAACCCCAACCACCAACCAAATGGAAATGAAGGGTTGACATTAAGGTGGGTTATTACCTAGGTACCCATACTGCCTTCACACCTTCACAATCAAGTTTATTGGGAAGAACCAAACGCTTCTTCGAAAAATCACTCTATTCGAGAAAAAGAGAGCTCCATATGGAAATTTGATTAATGGTTGCTCAGAAAGCAAAACTCAATACAAATCTGAGAAAAGAACAGCGATCGCATTTTAATGAGATAAAATTCAACGGAGATTATACCGCTTTTGAGATTCACACTCGTGATTCTATTTCATCGAAGGAAAACCCTTAAGTACTCGTAGGGAGCGAACGGTTTGTACTGCAGAGCTCCGGGTGGTCTCAAAAATTTTCAAAAATTCAATACTATTCAAAATCGATTAAAAAACGATATGTTTATTTCGAGAGTATTCGAGCTATGGCACTCTTGAAAATTTCAACCCTCAATTTTAACCCCTTAGAAGTGACTGACATCAACCAAAAGCTTCGCGGCGCAACTAGACCCCAAATGGAGCCCATATACCAAATGTGAACCAAATCGGTCCAGTGTTGCTAAGATAAGTGCCGCGTACGGCGGATGGGCGGGAAATTTGTTATTGTATTTTCGGACTATACGTACCTTGAAACGTAAAACATCAAATTTTGAGGGGGGGGGGGGGTATTTTTTTTTTTTTCATGCTCGACAGGAAACCTATTATTGAAAATAATAAACCAAAAAAGGAATACGTTCTAATAGCGATAGGGTGAAGGAACCAATTGCTAACACCACCCCAATTACTAACACATGCTCATTCTTCCTTGAAAAATAAGCGTTCCTGGTCACCTAGGGATTCAAATTTGGCACCAAATCAATGTCACAGTTATTTTCTACCGATTCTCGCCAAAATCTAGTCGGCATTGACGATAAGGGGTTCGGGAATGAAGTTTTATCATCAGTCTAACACCTGCTGTCCGATCGTTAGCGGTTTTGCCAAGGAGGTGAGTCGCAATTTCATCTATTATAACCGTTTCATCTTTGTTTCTACATTCAATTTACTTTTTACCGCTCCAGTATTGATGTTAGCTAATAAGAATACACAATTCCAGTGCAAATAACTGATAAAATAACATTTTTTCCTCAGTGTTAGGATTTGGGTACCCAGAAACGTGCCTTTACCCAATTACTGACACTTGTGTTAGTAATTGGGGTTTTCCAAAATCCTTAGTTCCAAAGCCTAATTAACTAGGGTTTTTACGTAGAATACGATGTTGCTACCCGCCTTTTGAAAAAAGCAAGGGATCCATATCCTAACAGGGGTGTTAGTAACTAGTTATGGGAGTGTCAGTATTTGGGATGTACGCACACCAGATACTAACATTGAGCATATCCAGTCACTGACACCCCTCTCCCTGGTAGGAACCTACTCGTATCTTTCCTCCTATTCTTATTCTCTATCATTAAAAAACAGTCTCGAATTTATGCATCTTCGAAAGCTTGATTCCGCCTCCAATTTGTCGAAAAATTCGAGAAAGAAGGTTGAAAACACGAAAACTTGTTGATTTACTCGAGAGACAAGACATCTTCGAAGCTTGATTTCGCCTTCAATTTGTCGAAAAATTCGAGAAAGAAGGTTGAAAACACGAAAACTTGTTGGTTTACTCGAGAGACAAGACATCTTTAAAGCTTGATTTCGCCTCCAATTTGTCGAAAAATTCGAGAAAGAAGGTTGAAAACACGAAAACTTGTGCTTTGTGATTTCAAAATATAGGTACTAAGTAAATTACTTTTTCTATTTTAAAGTTGGAAATAAAAATAATTTGAACCTGATACAGGGTGTCAGTAATTGGTTCCTCACACTGTCAGTAACTGGTGAATGCATGTCGGTAATAGGAGAAAAAAGGTGCATCCAAATTTTAAGCAAATAAATAATTTGATTTGTCGTTTTGATAATTCTAATGAGCAAAATTGAAGAAACTGATGTTGGTCTACGGGGAAAAGTTTCAATTGTGGGGAAAGATTAATAAATACGAGAGAAATTGTAGAAAAACCACAAAATTTTTGTTAAAGTGTCAGTAATTGGTGCTTTTACCCTATATTACATCTTTAAATTCACTTGTTCATTCAGTTTGAGCAATCATTTATAAATTCTGACACATACCTATGTTCGTCGTATAGACATATCTGGCTATTGTCCAAACAAGTAAATTCATGCGCATATTATTCCAGAACCAATCCAAATTTATCAATATTTTTCCGATTCGGATTACTCTCGAATCGGAGCAAGATTGGTAAATTCCATCATGAGAAATCGATGTTCGAGGAAAATGATTTTTTTTAGAAGTATTTGTGCGAGTGAAGAGGGTACTTTTGATGCAGAAGGAATGAAATTCATATGAAATGAGTTACAAGTCACCAAATATCACCAAAATCCGATTTTTTATGTTTCGTATTTTAGTAGAAAAAATTCGTCGTTTTTCTAAAATTATTCGGTCATTTTTTTTTGTTTTGTTTTTTCATTCTAAAATGTATTTAGTGAACTCAGGCCCGCTCCATCTTCTAGACTCAGGGAACGGAGGTGCGCTCTTGCGCAGAGAGACCCATTTTATGGAAAATTCTAGTCGCACTCGAACCCACGCTTGAGAATTTGGCTTGCACCATTTCGTTTCTAGGGTGAGAGCCTTTCTCTTCAAGAACACGTAGTACTCTCTGTGTAGTGCTCTAAATGATAAATTATAAAATAAATGATCTCCTATTGCGCTCTGCCGCGTTGTCACATTTTGAGTGCTTCTCTCTAGAATTGGCGATAGGTACCTCGGGTACAGAGAGAGGCAGTGACTGCATTCACGATGCACCGTCCCAGACCCTCTGGAGTTCATGCCACTAGAATTGCTGGGCTCCCATCTTCAGCAACTCTGAGGAGACCTGAGCGATCTTCAGAGAATACAGGACTTGTAAGTTTGACACAGTATTCCCACACGTCGTCGAGGCCCCTTTTAGTACTTCACTCATCTTGCAATTCGAGGCGTGTTTAAATGTCGCCCTGCAGTCAGGAAGGCTTTGAGGAATATGACCTTACCCTAATGCAGGAACATCTCGGAGCGGAATGAGTGACAGGATGAATCCGTCTGCTTGTCTTTTTTTTTTATAGATCATACTTGCCCTAATTTGATGGACGTATTCGGAATCGTCTTGTAGCCCTAACCAAAATGTTAACAATTTTAGACAATTGGAAACTAAAAAATTGCTCCTGTATAAATGGGAGTTATAGTATAATTATTCTCTAGAAGGAAATCCAATCCAAAAAGCGCGTAACCCTAAACTACTGACACATTGAAAAGCTACTGTGAAACACGAATTTTATTAAGTTCTCCAAAATTATATTTTTGTTCTTTGACTGTAAGCACTGCTCGTTGGAATTTTGATTTAAACTTCATCATTTCTACATAATGTACTTATTAGCAATATTACTTATTTAGAAAGTGTGTAATATTGGTGTTGGTGCTCACAACCATCCCGAGGCAATAATTATTATTAGACCTGTTCATTCAAGTTTCCTGTGAATTCGCCGATATTAGGTTGACAATAGTTTAGTGTAGGTAATTGGAGTAGGGAGGCAGAATATTGTTAGGCCTCCGGAAGTTTGTAACGTCGTCAGGTGGATAGTCAAACCATTCAACTTGATCGTTAGCTAGCTGTCTTCTACTCCACTGATCATTCATTGTGTGAGTATGTACCCACCCATTGACCTGATATCAATTACCTAGCATTGAGTCTGACTGTGAGATTTTACGAGTTAAACTTGCAAAAATATTAGCAAAATATACCTAAGTGTTTTGGGGGAATACGAATCCATTATGTGTAATGATTCGGGGGGATCCTTTTATTGTAATGATATGAGTAAACAGCACTATCGCTTACTGTGTATTTATTGCACTTTTCATAATAATTAATATAAGTTATACCTAATAATAAATTCCCTCCCCCCCATCATTGCGAAATTGGAAATTATGATTTATCATAGGAGGAAATTCTCGGAATAAGTTGAGCAGGAAAGCTTCCTCTTGTATTTTTGTTATATCATGTTCCGTTGCCTAGCTATAAATACACCTCCCATGAAGGAATTCCAAGGGCTATGAGATTCATAAAAGACCACCCATTTAATCACTTAAAAAAAGAAAAGAAATTAGATGGAAACTGTAGAACTAACCCTTATTATTAGAACTCTATGTTTGTACTTACTCAGAGGCTGCTATAAATGGTCTGGAACATATCAAATTTGGATTGTGAAAACATTGTTTCCAATACCTTGGTAGTCTTAAAAGCAAAATTAAAGTCCTGATGCACACATTTTGAGTCCTCCATTTGAAAGGGTTTTAAGGGATACTGACTGTGAAGACGGCTTCTCTCCCCGACGATTTTTGATTATACATGTCTTACAGATCAATCGAAATATAGGTCTATTTATTCAAATTATCACGTGGATAACGATCCTCGATAACAATGCTGGTTATTTACGGCTATTAACACTATAGATAGTTACATGGCACGACAATGAGCATAATACGAGGAATTCAGTATCTAAACCAATTTTCGTCATGAATGATAAATCATTCCAATAATTTTGGACCCATAGACATTCCAGTCTTTATGTCTCAGTTCATCAACTGAGAAGTTTCCACAAGAAGTCCGAGGACTCGGACTGGAGGACGGAGAAGCAACTCGGCTCCCACAAGACTAACTCCTCCACATTTATGCTCGCTTGCTCGCACGCTCGCTTGCTCGCAAAAAAACCCCTTTGGCATAAATAAATTTCAATTTTTGGCAAACTTTTGGCATACCAACTTGAACTTTTGGCAACTCATTTTGAACTTTCGGCAAATCCATTATTTCGACAACTACTGGAGTCCTTGTCCACTTTCATTCCTTCTACAATGTTCAATAAATTGTTTTTTCTCTCTTTCCACAAGATTGTTATGGCAGTGATGGTTTCCTTTACTGACGTCATGTTGGGCATCCTGCGGTTTATTAATGTAATTATTATCTTTATCTATGATTAGCAGTCTCCTGTAATCTTTGATGATTTGCATTAACCAACCAGTTGCAATTAAAACTTCTTCTAAAAACGAAAACTGCATTTGAAGCATACAATTAATTCTTCACGAAGACTACCCGAGCCATCCTCTCAGGAGCGTTTATAAATCGAAAAATTGAAGTAGGCTTTTCATGGAATGAAGGGAAATCGATGGCCACCTCAAGACACAATCTTGAAGGACGGGGGGGTTAGATTAATTGTTGATATTCCAAGGGTTAACTACCGAATAAATTAACACAGTTTCTTAGTCAACTGAGTTCATCCAAAGAGGGTGCTTGGCGCTATGGCGGTAGAGCGCACGGCATGATTAGTCGACGTGCCGTTTACTCTCGCCACAGGAGGTTAATAGGATGGATTTATCATCCACCACGCCTTCAGATAATGCCCGGGGGATTGAAGTTATGAACCCATCTTCGCTCTATCCATTTAGATAGTGTGGTAATATCGACAGAGCGGTGACTATATACTGTCAGCAACGTAGCAACTTTTTATGTTGTGGCGTCCTACAACAAAGATCGCAACTGATTAATTGTCTTAATATACGGGATAGTGACACACTAAGGTGGGACAATTTTCAAGGGTTGATTGAACCATACACCGCAAGAATCGTCAATCCAGTCCAGCAAAATCATTTTGATTACTTATAAAATCCTATATCTATAGTAAAAGTTGAATTTTTGTAAGTCCGAAAATATAAATTTTTCAGCGGACGAAAAAAAGAACTAGTTTGGGGGGCTTTTGTATCTCTCATGGGTGGAGAGATTAGCAATTTGGCGGAACGTGAATCCTATTTTCAGGACTTCTGTGCACAAATATCGTATTTATTTCAGTTTTATTTTTTATTCGGTATTATATGACGATTTTTGATTCAAACCTTAGGTACCTACGCGACTTACAGGTTTTTATACTTTTACTATCGATATGTAGGGTAAAAGCACCAATTGTTGACACTATTAGAAAGAAAAATCATTCGATTCTGCGTTCCACAAAAGGGTTCAAGAAAATGAAATTTTCAAGTAGTTATTATGAATTATGAGTTCCTTGTGAACAGTTTGCACGTATTAGACTTACCAAAATATTTTTTTATATTATCATAAACGAATATTTTCGAACATGGTTTTTTGCCCCCAATGTTGACACATTGCTTGACCCATCGCTTTCCTGAAGTTATTGCTCAAGGTAAATGAACAAGAGAGATTCGAAATAGGTTACAATACATTTCAAGAAGATACCTAATTACCTAGGAACAAGAACATACTTAATTAAAGAGCTACAAGAACGGAAACAGGGAACACAAATTTATCGGGATTGGCCCCATAAGATTTGGGCTTGGGCAGTTTGTATTTGACGTTATTGACCGGTAGGAGATGATTCCCGTCGCACGAACGCTTAAAAACATCCTCAGTCTGTTGCAGGGAAGAAGTGGTGTTACTTCCGCAGCATCTTCAGAATCAACGTTGACAACCAGGCAAACGCATTCCGTCTCACGTTTTTTGTTAGGCAACACAGCCACAACCATGTCTCCTTCATTTATTCGTCCTACTTCTTCCTCGACATGGCACAACGTCCTACTTCTTCCACGGTGGTGGTTTTCTCAGCAACACAGCGTTGTGGACTTAGTTTTGCCTGGTCGACTTCACTGTTTGAAGGTCCACTTTGTTTGCTGTCCCCTGCTGGTAAGGATATCGGCTCATCTTCTTTCAGCGATTCCTCCACTGGCTCCACTTCATTTCACAATTCCTCTTCCCTTCCTCCAATTACGGTATTCTGCTGGGCAACATCGCTGTCTTCATCTATGTCCCTAAAAATCTCAAATACATCTATGTCGTCCTCGGTGGCAATCGATGGGGCCCACTCCTCTGATTCACTTGAACTCTCTGATAGTGACGAGGAACCTACGCTCCTTCTACTTTTCTTGATCGGTCGCGACTTCTTAACTTTCGGCTCTTCTTTCTTCTTCTTCATTTCTTCTTTCTGGCGCTTCATGTCTTCTTTTGGTGTATTTGATAAAATATAGTTTTCTTTGCAAGTAGAAAAAAAAGTTGATGTCAACATTAGGAACTGAATGTCAACATTGGGATCAGACGGTGTCAACTTAAGATTCCGCCACGTTAAATTGAAAAAGTCGATAGTCGTGATACACTACACAATTATTCAAATCCAAATATCACCTTAGCAACCAAATCAACAGTTTCCCCTAATGTTGACATAGGTGTCAACATTAGGACACAAACTATTTCATGAGACCCTAATGATGACACCGAATTTAACCATGTTTTCCTATTGAAATTTGGGGTTTTAATGCTTACACATTCTTCCTTATGTTATACATGAAGCAGACCATGTGAAATGGTAATTTTACTCACAAAATTTTACTTCAAAAGACTAAATTTGTTGAGCTACCTCACTAACTTGCGGCAGAAGGATGGCGTCGCTGGAGTTACTGATACAGCTATCATCAGCTTCAATTTCAGCCAGCCAAGTTATATCGGATATTAAAACTAGTGGAGCCGGCCAACATCAATAACTACATTCTTATCAACAGAGTGACGCTAATTTCGAGTACCTACAGTGACGCAATAGCTTATTTTTACATTTTAAAATTGAAGTGTCAACATTAGGAATAGTGTCAACAATTGGTGCTTTTACCCTAATAGCATTTTATCTTTTACAAAACAGTATGAGCATGAATAAATTATTTAAAAGTTCGCACTAGGACCCAGCAAAGTTGATTACTTATTACGAAACCAACTAAAACATGCGCCTAAATTAGAAATACGGTACTTAACGCCGTTCCAAAGAATCTGTGAAAATGTGTACAAGTTTTTATAAATAAAATCTTTGGTCTCGCGGGTACATTTGGATTTAGGAAGTGCCCGCAGTAAAGACAGATAGACCTAATTCTATGAAAGTTGATCTTTGAAATTTGGAAAACAACCATTCTTCTACAATTAGTAGTTTTCCCCTGATTTTCATAGTCTATCTTGGACAGAGGTTACTCCTCTGGGCATAGTTGTAGGAAAGTTGTATTTGTGTTAGGATGTAAGGTATTCATAGTTAGCTAGGAGTTTCGATCGATTTTGTCGAAAGCAATCAATGCAGTAATGCATCTGCGAACCGCGCTTCACAACGTGCCCTCGAGACATATCCAACCAAGAGATGACAGTGAACGTGATATTGTCACTTACATCACGCCATAACATCACTATTAATGGAGGTATGGTGCGGCAAAGGTCACAAGAGATTGTCACCTGTCACGGTGCAGGTCCAGGATTGGACGAACTTATACGGTTTCGAGGGGTATTATGCATACGATGATTGGAAACGTGATACAGTTACTTGTGACGATACTCGTGAGTTTGTGATGGAATTTACTAGGCTATTTTACCTAGAATAGTCATCATGAATGACGTTCATCTCAATACAGCAGCCGTAAGGTAAATGAACAATAGACCATGAAGGAAAGGTCGAACTGCCACACGTCCAGCAACCCTGGTCTCCGAAAAATTATTTATTCCCTAGTGACGACGGTCAGTGCTTGGAGATCACTCGGAATACCTGATATCAAGCCTGAAAGATAGCCACCATCTTCGACTGATTCCAGGGTTCATCTCTATTGATTGGATCGAAGACAGAAGAAGGATACTGTGTCAACAAATCAGCTTACGATCGATCACCTACCGATTCCGATTCAACGCGTCCAAAAACACAAAACATTGAATAATTATTGGATAATTTAACTCCAGTTTTACTGAAAGAAAGATAATAATCAAATTATTCTTAATTAAAAGTTGACTCTTGCTATTTAATGAACCTACAAACTCTCCTCAATTCAATAAGAACAACTCAATAGATGACCGTAAAGCAAGGGAACTTTTGTAAAAATCGCTTTCACATTTTAGATCCCGGTGGTTATCCCTCGATTGCCGTATGCCATTCAAACCGAGAATGCACAGGTTCTGGACGTATACTAGAAAAATAGGAAAACCTTAATGTTATGCATCAATATGCGTTGAGTTGCATTTCAATAATGTCAGTGGGAGAAATGGAAAGACTCACGCACTATTCATCATGCCTTACAAAACCGTTTAGAAAAGTTACAATGAGGAACTACCAAATCAAAGTTCCAGGTATGATGAATTACCTACAATTTGCACTAAAATTAGGCATTCAGAGTTGCCTCAGGTGACGTGCTATTAGTGGTGTGTCCAGTTCAAAATACCGAATCGACAGGGATACTTCTGCAATGATCACTGAAACAGATAAGAACGATTAATCAATGCAAAAGATGACAGATTTCGTTGGAAGATCTCAGCGAAATCCAATCAGATTAGCAGTCAAATGCTTATCGTGGTGCATTGACGAACGAACATCTGCCCGGAGCCAGTTACTATTAGTATCCCAATTAGAGGGAAATTCCTTTTCCCCTACTTCATATACACTTGATTGTTGATTAATTTTTTGGTCTGTTATTTTCAATAATGAACAATAGGAATCGAGCAAAAAAATGAATCGCTCCCCGCGCCATGCTCAAAATTTTATGGTTTACGATTCAACGTGTGTAACATCCAGGAAACGATTAACCCATTTCTTCCCAGCGTTACATATAGGCCACGTGGAGTAGCTCATCTTAGGAGGCTGGCCAGGACTTTCACGGAAATTAAAAACTTTGTTCAGCGACTGGTTCTCGAAGAATCAGTCAATCCAACCTATCAATCAACCTACCTATCAGATATGTTCCAACTGTCCAAGTGGCGATTCCATTATTTCTGATAATTTAATTTACTTGTTACAAGTGTTCTCTCTCCTCGATTTCGAGAATTTCTGACTCAATGGACAGTACAATGTTAAGCACTATTTTCAAAATGGGATGGATGTGACTCTTTACCACTCTCAGATACCTGTATGAGCTCATGCGTACTATAGTCCAATTCTTTCGTCATTCATATTATTCCCAGTGTTGTCTGACATATTGTGTGCAATATGTGCAGGCGGTGTCCTCACCCAACTCCTATGGCTCGATTTTTTATTTTTTCAGAGCTTTTTTTCAACTTTCGCGCCCTGGAATTTCTGTTCAAGAGGCTATAGATATTTTATTCACCGACAAAGACAACATGTATGAGATTCCACTGTATTTTACTCCCCCAGTCGAGAACGACTGTCAGATGAGGATTCTGGTAATGAAGATGAAGGAGTAATCCTTGCAGATTTGAACAGAAACCACTTGAAGCTGGACTGAAACAAACACCTGCTGAAGCTGAAATCATCTTTCGAGATTTGGATGATGTACCTGGAATCCCCCTCTCTCCAGAAGATCCTACCCCTTCATCCACTTCTACTCCCTCCACAACACTCATCAAGAGTATGAAAATTTTGGTACAACGTGGGACTTTGTGTTGATATCGTCCTAACCACAATCAATGATCTTGCATAATCACTGTTTCAACATTATTTTGACGGATTTGTGAATTTTGGAGCCTAATTGATATTACATTGGTTTAATAAAATTTATCATACAGCTTTTTATTCTTATCCGCGCTGGAAATATGAAAATAAATGAGGACAATAACAAAAAACATCATAGTAGCAAATTCATTGAATCACCAACCTGCATAGAATGCTATCAGGGAGTTGTGGGTGCTTCATTAGGAAATTCTATTACTGGTTTTTATAGGTGCAACACTTAGTACAACTCGAATAAACGTGGTATAGTATTTTTGATCAGCTGAAATTTGAACGGATAATAGGCTTCCTTTGCATTCACACTCGTGTTTTTGATTTATTATACGTAATTATAACTCTTAAGACCTCACATAGAAGAAACGGTCCTGGATTGGATCGTAAAAATTAAATTCCATTTTAAATTGATGAAAAACAATACCATCATATCGAGTTTTTGAGCAAGAGCGATTTGAAAATTACAACCCTCATTTTCCAGCTCCTATAAATGATTGACACTAACTAAAAGCTTCGCAGAACAACTAGACCAGAAAAGGAGCTGATAAACAAAATTTCAACAAAATCGGTTCTCGGGAACAGGGCAAAATGCCGCGTACGGTGGATGAATCATTTTGGTTTATTCTTTCAGTTATAAACCTTTAGAATCGGGGGGAAAATAATCCTTTTCAAAATGTAATGGTTCATGTTTCAATGCACCGGATGAATGCGAAAATCCCATTCAAAAAAGTCCGTCCGTCCGCCGTTCACCGTCCGTTTGGGATACTGGCTTCATTTGGGGTCTATTTATGCCTCGAAGGTGTTGGTTATAGTCATTCACTTCTCAGGGCACAATGTTGCAAATATAAGTACATCCTAAATCAAGTACCTCAAAATAGTCCCATTCGTCAAGTAAGATCTCATATTAGTCTTAAGCTGTGTCACCAGATTGGCGGAGTTTGTAGTATATCTCATTGTGACGTGGAAGTGGATTCAGCCAAGACAAATCTTCTTACCCTGTAACTGCTAGAAGGATTTCGACTCACCGCATGACGCAATTCAGGCTGTTTCGGGCGTTCATTCTTGCGAGGAAATTCAAGGGGTGCCAATTCTGCCTCAATATGGATGATCTCCTCTCTAGTTTGGAAGCTATGGAGTTACTTCTAGTATGACAAAGACATAATCACCTCAAAATCATATGTTATACGGGATAGTTTAACAATTTCGCAAAACATAGTTATGTTACTTTGTGCATTTTTGGTACTCATAACGTTGGCATGTAGAGTATTGAAATCTCTATAATCGCTATTACGTTGGTACAATGGGGTTGTCCACAGAATCCCCCTCCTGTGCCCTCCAAATAAAATTACGTACAATTACGATCTGCCTAAGAGATCTGAACTTCATAAAACAAAGTACAAAGCTTTGTAAATCAAGTCACCTCCATTCTTCGGAAAAGATGTCAAATTTAACTGCAATAGAATCAAGACGAATTCGGGGGAATGAAAGTAAAATTTAATTTCTTTGTAAGGAGTGATGAGTGGCGAAACTACGAGTGAATTTTAATTACCTGCCTCCCATGAAAAGGGAGGATTAGCCAGTTTTAATTAGAATGGAAGCTGTACTTATATTTGTACAGCATGTAATTACCACAAGCGCCTTGAATGGATGATAAAGGGCAGCTCTAAATATCGTGTTTTATCTCGAGTCTTATGCCGGGTATTTTGTCGGAACGTAATAGGAGATAATGATTATAAATTAATTGTTTGGATCGCTGAAAAAAATCCCATTATCAATGTTAGGGTAAGCATGAAGGTTAAATGTAAAAATGAGGTGGGCAAGTTATTGTTACGACCCACAAGTACTTGATTCTCATTCATCATTCACATCATGAGGTAATGAATCGACTTGATTGATTAATTTTTCCAACTTATTTATCATATCTCGTCACTTGTTAAAGAACTAAAATTAGGACCAATTTTACATAGGTACATATCATAATATGATAGTTCAAGTCTAGAGGGTACATTTCATTATTATCATGGAACATACAATTGCAAGTGACAACAAAATAATATTTATATAATATATAGTGAAAAAATAATATTTTCGACCAGTTGTCACTTGCAATTTTACGTTCCATGATAATAATGAAATGTACCCTCTAAACTTGACAGTCCCAGACATTGACCAGACTATTCACCTAAAGTGGCTGATATCACCTTGAAAAGTCCTGATATTTACCTAATAATGTCTTACACAATGCAACTGATGAAATTCTCAACACGAAACTTGATTTTCACTGTGAAACTTGATACCCAGTTTCGGATTTTCTGAGCTGACAAACAGCAACGGTGTTGAAGATTTTTTCACCTTTTTACGAGCGTCATCGCTTCTACTAATTGGTTCGTGAGGAAGTCCTTTCACCTAGGGCTCGCCCCAAACTACCCTTCAAATTCGAGCTGAACCAAGACAGATTGTGAGATAGATCGTTCGATAAGATTGTGAGACATTGATTTACAAGTAATATCAAGTTACAACAGCACCCTGTTGTTAGTTTGATCTTGATGAAATTCAATCCAGTAGCAACCCTGGTTATTTCAACAATATCGGAAATGATTTAGAGTAGTTAGCATAACTGCTATGCCCTTGGCAAGACTGACCTCATACAGACAGACACGAAACAAAAATAGTTTTAAAAGCTCTGAAGCGGAAAATTTGAATGGAAATGTCGATTTTGGAGAATCAACGTTGTTCCCCTTTCTTGATGAATTCATTTAAGTGTATTACTTTTGTTACAGGTCGTGAAGATGCTGGCTGTCGTCGTAGTTGTCTTCGCAGTGTTGTGGCTGCCTTATAGAGGACTCGTTGTGTATAATTCCTTCATCACGCTGTTTGGAGGAGAGCCCTACATGGATCTATGGTTTTTGATGTTTGCAAAAACCTGCGTATATATCAATAGGTGAGCTGAGTTCTATGTTTTTAAAAAACTTAATGTTTATTACGCACATTTCAAGTGCATTTTCATACTGTATTGATCCAATATGCAAAATCAACTAGTATGATGCGGGAAAAGCGCCACGGAGTTACTCGAGTTAGGCATCTCGTGAGGTGTACTCCAAGGTTTCTCCGTCCGCGTTCTGCTCGGCTCATACATAAACTGGTGACCGTTTCTTAGGGGCACTTCCTTTCGTCAATCTCCCCCCACATTCTTAACCTTCCCTTATCCCTGGGGATCTTCTCCCTTCATCCCTTATCCCTTATCTCGGCACCGGGTGAGTCCAGAGCGTCCTCCCTATTAAAATTTGATTTATTATATTTTTTTTGGCGTGCCTCCTCCCCCTTTGAGGGAGTCTATTAGGAGAAAAAACAAAAAAAAATATAAATATATGTCTAAAAAAGTCTACCTCATAACTTCCTCGTATTTATAGCCCAATTGTATAGATGATTCGGTGCTTACCGATGTAGTAGCTAATCTCAAAACATCAATATCTATGAACCTCAAAGTACCATCATAGGGGACCATGCCAAAGGGGTGTGCATGCCAAACCACATAATTTCTGAAAATTTCATCAAAATAGGGTGGAAAATGTAGGAGTTATAGGGTAAATGCAACAGTCATTGGACAAGTTCCAGTCGTTGGACACCCTGTGAATTTCTACGTTTTTTAAAGACATGAGCTTTGTTTTTCACTTTCTTCGTCGAGGCAAGTGAAAGAGTGAACCTTCCTGTGCACGTGGTGTAACGGTTTTAACCGTGTTGTAAACTGTTCCAATTCATTTTCGAGATGAAACGTGGAGAACTGGCACTCCTCAAGGTTTTTGAAGAATTTCACGTCTTCCAAACGGATTTTTTTTTATTTCATTCTTTCGGTAAGTACAGTTCTTCTTGCGCATTTTAGTCGTAACGTTTTTGATTTTAGGTGAAAATTAAGTGTACTAGCTTGCTGTCGAACCACTGGTACCTGAGAAGGTTGCTGTCCCAGTGATTGATCAGGTGTCCAACGACTGGATCATACGCTTTTTTTCATGTTCTAGTAGTTGGAAACAGATATATCGATCTCGTTCGGTTCATCACATCAATCGTTCAGTTTAAAGCGATTTTCAAAAAATAATTTTCCGTTTTTCCCAAGTTGAATAAATGTGTAGATTTGATGCCTAGGTCCTAGGTGTAGGGTTCATGGAATAATGTGCTAATTCATTTCAAATAATGAATTCCAGAATGGCACTCCACAAACCAACATTGGTATCAAATGATTGAAATAAAAATAAAAACTGAGAATGAGAAGAAAGGAAAGATGACGCGTGGGAGTAGAGGAAAACGGAACCCTTCTGCGATTCACAACAAGAAAACCAACAACGAAACCATAACAGAAAAAATACAATGGAAAAAGTGGATAAAGAAGAGTTCTTCTTAGCAAAGTCGCCCTCTGAGGCCTTAAATGATGATAATGGGGATATTGCAGGATCCCCAGATACTCAGGAAGCAATACTTATTACAAATTTTAGTAATGAGTAACTTTGTAAAAGTTACGTTACTTGAGCTGAAGTGTTTTTGAAAAAGTCGAGAATGACGTTGGAATAATCGAAACTACTCGGTTTACTCGAGAGAAATTACCGCTTCAAAGGCCTGCTTTCACCTTCGATTGTTTGGAAACGTCGAAAATGAGCGTTGAAATCTATGAAACCTGTTGGTTTACTCGAGAACAATACCCACTTCAAGGCTCGTTTTCACCTTCGATTGTTTGAAAAAGTCGAGAATGAGCCTTGAAATCTTTGAACCTGTTGGTTTACTCGAGAGCGAAAACCACTTCAAAGGCTTGTTTTCACCTTCGGTTGTTTGAAAAATTCGACAACTAATGTCGAATCATCGAAACTTGATGGTTTGCTCGAGAGAAATGACCACTTCAAAGGCTTGTTCCCACCTTCGATTGTACGAAAAATTCCAGAATGAAAGTTGAATCATCGGAACTACTTGGTTTACTCGAGAGAAATGACCACTTCAAAGGCTTGTTTTCCCCTTCGATTGTTCGAAAAAGTCGAGAATGAAAGTAGAATCATCGAAACTCGTTGGTTTACTCGAGAGAAATGACCACTTCAAAGGCTTGTTTTCACCTCCGATTGTTCGAAAAAATCGAGAATGAACGTTGAAATCATAGAAACTTGTTGGTTTACTCGAGAGAAAAGACTACTTCAAAGGCTTGATTTCACATTCGATTGTCTGATAACGTCGAGAATGGACGTGTCCAAAGTAACTCAAGAGTTGTTTTTGAAATGATGCATGAGACTGAACATTTTCAGAGATTGGTCTCCCCATTTTGATGTTACGTACTTGTAAACCTACAGTTCCTTCTAATTGGTTGTAATAACCTATCTAAGCCACTAAAAATTAAAAATAGATATTTGACTAAAAAATCAATTTGAAATGATGCATAAGACTGCAAATTTTCAGAAATTGTTCTGTAAATTTTGATATGATTCAAGTAGAAACTTTGTGGTAATAAACATACCAATTCTTATGATTCATTGCGTTATTTCCTGTTAGGTATACCTATTCTAAGTTCATCACTACAAAACTTCGAAATTGATCATCTAGAAACGTGATGGCCTGCAAACAACATCATACGATTAACTAACCAGCAACTGGGACATAAGTGTCCAAAGTTAGGAACAAGTGTCCAAGGACTGGTGATTTTCGGAAAATGCGTTATCGTGCTTTCAAATCAATATTACAATTCTAATTTTAATCATATCGAACTAAATTTCACGCTATTTTGTTCTTCTTCAATACCATATTAGATTAATTAGGGAGGAATATTAGATTAATTGTAACTAACACCCGTGAAATGTGACAGTATTATCAGTTTGGTGATATAACTGTCCAACGACTGGTACATTTACCCTAATGGCTATTACAAGGTTTTTACGTTTGCACATGCGCAGCGACTACTGTCAATCCGGGAGCAATGATTTTCATAGGGGGGGAATCCTCACTCCAAACCGAACAATCCGTGAAAATTTCAAAGAAAACCAGACAATAACTTCTCGTAGTTATGCCCGTTACAAGGGTTTCATGACAGATACCCTCACACATACAGACACTAAACCAAAAAGTGTTTGTTCAACGTTCCACTGCTGTTCTATTATAGGTTAGATTCAGATCGGCTCAACCCTATTGCTGTGGCTTCAAGAGATTCTGACATCACAATTTCAATTATAACGCAATATGATGCCATCCAGTTTTTGAGGATCACACGACGTGGCCGTCTACCCTAACCTTAACTAAAAAGTAGAAAATTGACTTTTTTGGACGTTTCAAAAAATTGTTCTCTATACTTGTCTCATGATGCGATTCATAATACAAGATTGTAGGTATAAAAACCTGTATGAGATTATGTATAAACTCCATATACCATTTGGTGCATCATTTTCCACCGAAAGCGAAACTCGTTTACTGTTGCCACTACCACTACCACATCAGGTCTACCACATGCGGGGGCTTCCAAACGTTCAGAATGAGTCAGCAATGGCAAAAGCAATGGGAAAAGTCGAAGATAAACTAGTTGAAGGCGAGAAACCCTTCGTAACAATCAATTCTTCTCCGAATCGATGTAATAACGACATTACGGCGAGGGTTTCCCAAGTGAGCCGTAGTTCCGAGCCTTGAAAGTTCTCAGCAGTCTGTGGTTTTGAAATCCCGGAGGAACAGAACGCCCCAGAAGGGTGTGAGAAACTCAGCTTTGTTACGTGGACTTGAGATTAGAGAAAGCTCCTTGGTAACAACACTTGAAGTAATTACACTGGCACACACAAAGAAAAAATAGTTATTAATAACTTTGTAAAACACTTTATATGGAAATAACTTTGTACTTGTATTGAAGAATTGTTAGCCAATTCGAAGTTGAACGTACCATGGTGAAGTTAATAAACCTTACTTTCCTCCTGTACATCCTAGATTGTAGAAGTTTTGTCGTGGCCTTTTAGGATGCAATGAAAGTGATTGCGAGGAAGTCAAATCTGCTGGGAGAACGACTAGAGCGCTGAACTACTGCTCAAATCAACACAAAATTTAATGATTCCCCTTCACAGAAAAATGTGGACTCATGAACTTTTTTTGTTTATTCCCTGCCGGAAGTTTAATTTTATCAATACATTATTTTGTCTTTATTACAATAATTTCTCGTGGTTTTCGACTTTTTCTTTTTGCAAATAAATGAGTTTTTTTTCGACAATGAAAGTCCTCTGTTGTTTCCAATCACATTATTTCTGGAGAGCTCTCGATAACCCTCTGGTTGTAATTTCATTCCTAGAAAAACAGAGTGGAAAAAATGTAACAGTTGTAACTGTTGATATAGGTATTTAAAAATGTGGAGTATACTGAAAAATGAGAGATTTTTCGTAAACAGTGGTTATGGATGAATAGAAGATTCAGTACTTACCAACAGGAAGCGGATGAGATTACTTTGAACAGCACAAGTAGCCACTTCTGCAGATAACTCTATTATTTCTATAATAATAAAGCAGATAATCGTTTTGAGATTTAAGACCTTTTTTGGAATGATGCGTTTGGACTTGAAGTCTTCCGTTATTTAAGATTCTCTTATCTGAATGATAGGTTGTGGGTCAACTCCCAGATCATCACTTGCTAAGATGAATTTTCACTCGAATTATCGACTTTTTTCTCGACAATGTTTTTCGTTCCTCACTATCAACTGTCTAGAAGCAAATTGTATTTACACGACATACCATTATTATTAATAATGTTGAACATTACAAAGAACATTTAAAAAATATTTCATCCATACTTCAGATGAAGTTTATCGTTAGTATCAACTAAACCCAAAAATACTAATTTATAAACAAATAAATCTATAAATTTAGTTAATGTTATCTCTTATTTATTCATCTTAGCCTTTTGATAGTATATAATTGAAGGCTATATAGCTCAGTTATTGTTTCTTTAGTACCATAGAAATCACATTCCACTCAACAATAGTACTTAGGTATAGTTCCTAACCTGACGTCTGGGTGAGTTTAGTCAACTGTACAATAATGCAATTATTGTTATAAATATATTATATAGGCATTTTGGTTTATTATTTTCAATAATCACAATTTGGAATCGAGCATGAAACATTTTTTTAACCCCCCCCCCCCATCAAAATTTGATGTTTTACTTTTCAAGGTACGTAGAATCCGAAAATCGAATGAAAAATTTTCCGTCCGTCCGCCGTCCGCCGTACGCGGCACTTTCCTTAGTTACCATGGACCGATTTGGATGAAAGTTGGTATATGGGCTCCATCTGAGGTCTAGTTGTGCCGCGAAGCTTCTGGTTGATGTCAGTCACTTTTAAGGGGTGCAAATTGAGGGTTGAAATTTTCAAGAGTGCCCTACCAACTTTTTTGATATGGCCCAAGTCATTCAACTAGGGTGGTCTTTCGAAGTTAACTCATCTATAAATCTGCCATATTGACAAATGAAGCAAGATAAACTGTTTTTGATTTTGTTACTTGGATGTAAGATAAGTATCATTCATTGAACTATCTCGATCCGACTTAGTATCGTAGGCACCCTTTTATGCGATTGAAAAAAAATCCGCGTGGATAACTCCTGAACCAAACCGTGTGAAATACTAACAGAAGCCTTTGTTTGTAACACACATCTCAAAGGAACCTCTCTCAAAGTCGACTGCCAAGACTTTCAAAGGTCGAGCCTAAGATCTCTCTTCTCTCGCCACTATTCAGCTTTATAGTTTCCAAGCAATTGATTCTGTTCAGAGGAAATGGAGGAAAGTATTTTATACGGTTCGGGTCACCAAGCTGGTCGTAGTAGTGTTATCTCTAAAACCAAAGCCAATCCGATGTATTCTGTTAGATACCACAAACTGGTATTGTCAAGGTATTCATTTGAACAATTTTACTGAGCTCTCCGCTGAACACCATGGCAGGAGACAGTCTCTTTCCATCGTTTCTGCTTTAGTACATCGTGGCCAAATACACAACGTATACCTATTCATTTTATTTCCGTAGCATACATACTGTTGTATTTTAGAAATCCAGACTCGTTCTGTCGACCTGTATGAAATAAGATTTAAGATTATAAAATTTATAATCATCTAAGATTATCATAATTTATAATCATTTAATGATTTCACACACGATTTCACATGAGTTTCTATACCTCATAAGCTACTGTTTCCAAATTGATTCTCTCATAGTTCGAGCTGTTTATTGTTGACTTATTTTGCCTAATTATAATTATTGTTGTTGATAGCTAAGAATCAACGTCGTATAAAATGTGTTCGACATATACTATGTACATATAATGTACTTACAGTATGAAAATAAAATATCTATTTATACAGGGTGTCGCATGAGTTGTTCCCCCCTCCCTGCAAAAATTGTCCGGATATTGGTGGAAAAAAATTCTTTTAAATTAGCAGGGGGGGGGGGGACAACTTGTGCGACACCCTGTATATCTAAATATGGTATTTGGTAGGTAAAATATAGAGAAATCATTATCAAATATAACTTTAAATTGAATTTATCAGAAAATATGAACGTGGAATAAGTAATATCAAAACCACAACAAATGAATCAAATTACCAAATCAACCAGACAATGTTATGACTTGATGTCTTGTTCAAAATTAATCAACGTATTTTCCTTTCCTTCTTACGCAATACTCTGCTCTTGAGCGAAGGAAAAACTTTTCATAGCTGCCTATCGTGCCTACCCAATCATAATCTCGAGATTCTAGAGGTAAGTCGACTTCGAATTTCTCTTCGTCTTCACGGATTTAATACATTTATGTGGGAATTTAAATAACAGATTCCAATAAGTAGAGAGGAACGCGTTCTTCCATGAATAATTTCAATATTCATACGATGGCGGCCTCTTGTGAAATTATTCAAAGTTGTCAGCAGTGTTAAATATGGAAGAGTTTTTCAAAAAAGTGGATAACAAAATGAACTAATATTATTTTTCCTTGCCCGTTAGGCCGAGCTATATTATCATACGTTGTTTCATCAGCACAGTAGCTTTTATTCAAGGAGGAAGGTTTCAACTCTTATTGTTTAGATCACGTAAGGGATGTTTTAGTTTATTAAAATCCTATTGTCATGTCACGTCTGCTGCATTTGACGTTGATATACAATCCAGTCCCATTTTACTTGCAGTTGAGCGTTATGAATCTTTCATGAGAAAATTCTTATTTATGATGAGGTTTGTGTGGGTGGTCGTAAGAGAGTCATCATGAATGAGTTACAAATTAATTGAAAAAAGTCGTCCACAGCGAAGTAATTGGAAACTTGACATCAAAGTATTCACACAATTTAATCTTCATGGATAATATTTATGAGTATATTACGCTCCATGTTCCATTATATCGATGTTCCTGGGGAAAGAAACTAACGGTTGTACATTGAATTCACTATCAAAGATAAGGAAGTTCGTTATTCGTGAGGCATCAGGAATTGTCCATATTTTAGATTTGATTCTACCTACCAGAAAAACTATCATGGTACTATATTTCTGACACAAAATCATGGCTCGATTTCGATTAGTCACTATCGAAATTCTAAAACGACTAAAAGAAGATAAATAGAACGTGTGGGTAGGTAGCGTAGAGATGAGAGTCTGGGTTGTGCTTTCTTATTGGTACGTGGTACCCATTAGAGGAAAGCAATGACCCCTGTCATGGAACTAAACTATACCTACAAAACAGCGCGAATGTGTGGAATAAATTCGTGGTTGGTGGAATTAAAAAATGTAAAAAAACCTGCCAAGTGGGTGTGGCACATAGCTTCCTCGTATCCATAACCCGATTATATAGATGATCCAATGCATAGTAGTTAATCTCAAAACACCAATCTCTAAGTACCTTTCACTACCCTCATAGGGGACCATCTACACGCTAATCTGGACAATCCTAGAAAATTTCATCAAATTCGGATGAAAAATGTAAATGGTATGGCTGTTACAAGGATTTTACGTATGCGCATGCTAAGAGGCTTCTATAAATTTTGAGGCCTTGATTTTCATTGGAGATCATCTACAACCTAATCAGCGTAATCCCTGAAAATTTCATCGAAATCGGGTGGAAAATGTGGAAGTTATGGCCGTTTCAAGGAATTCACGTTTGCGCATGCGCAGTCGCTTCTATCAGTCCGGGGATGATGATTTTCATAGGGAACCGTCTACACACCAACCCGCACCATCCCCGAACATTTCATTGAAATCGGACGGAAAATGTAGAAGTTATGGCCGTTACAAGGAATTCACGTTTGCGCATGCGCAGTCGCTTCTATCAGTCCGGGGATGATGATTTTCATAGGGGACCGTCTACACACCAACCCGCACAATCTCTGAAAATTTCATTGAAATCGGACAATAACTTCGTATAGTTATGCGCGTTACAAGGAAATCATGACAGACACACAGACAGACAGACACACAGACACACAGACACACAGACACACAGACACACAGACACTGAACCAAAATTGTTCAGAAAGGTCTAAAACGCAAAACGCGAGTGAAAATTTTTATTTTGGAGAACTTTTTTTTTCGTCCTTGAAAAGTGAAAACAAAGCTTCCGCTACCTTGGTAGACTCGGAAGCAAAATACTAGTTCAGGGGTGAAAGAGCAACCTCATCCAATTTCATCAGAACATTTATAAAACGCTAAAAATCCTTACACAAAGGTTTATTATTTTCTGTATAGATCACAGAAAACAGCTTTGCCCTTGTTTCTTCCTACCAACCATATTTTGGATTCACAATCAAGTTTATTCGGAAGAAATGAACGCTTCACACTCGATTCGAATAATTTAAGAGTTGTGGATGCCTTCATTAGCAAATTTTGTTACTGGTTGCTAAGAATGTAAAATTGAGCGGATACAATTCGAAGAAATGAACAATGATCCGATTTTGGTCAGCTACATTTTTACGGAGATTGGACCCCTTTTCCGATCCACACTCGTGTTCCTGATTTATCATATGTCCAACCCTTAAAGTTCTCATGGGGAGCGAACTATTTGTATTACAGAGCTCTGGGTGGTCTCATTCGATTCTAAAAATTCAATCCTATTTTAAATTGGTGAAACAACAATACCTTTATATTGGGAGTTTTTGAGTTAGGGCGTTTTGAAAATTTCTTCTCTTATTTTTTCTACCGCTAGAAGAGACAGACATCAACCAAAAGCTTCGGGGCACAAGCGTAGGCCTGAATAATTCAGGCATATTTATTGACAACATATTTGTCAATAAACCTTGAACCAACTTGTTTGCGTTTCCAACTTTGATTTTTGTTGTCTCCAGCCAGTGTCAACATGATTTTTGTTGTCATGTCATAATATGACAATATTATTGTCAACAGCCAGTGGATTTAGGGAGACAGCAAAAATCAAAGTTGGAAACGCAAACAAGTTGGTTCAAGGTTTATTGACAAATATGTTGTTTGTTATCGATGTCGCTAGGTTTCGATGAGATGTTGAATTGCGAGAGTCCATCACCATATTTATATTTCATGAGTAGTTCATATTTCAATCCACGTTGACAATGTACTCATTCCGTTGCAGCAAGATGCTGTGAACGAGAATTATAGATGTTTCCAGGTGAAATGTATGTCGAGTCCTCGGCCCCGAAGGTGGACGTCAACACGATATTTCCTCCCGTAACAGGTTGAAGCTCCGTCACATGACAGGGGTTGATTTATGAGCGATGTAGATAGTATGCATAACAAGTTTGTCCATTGATCTCAAGGCCTCACTTCCGCTCGCCCTCCCTTGAGAATTTCTACTTGATCCTCCAGCTCCCCGTAATCTAATTTTACGCAATAATCTATGTCTTACTGTAATCTCATCAATTAGTCCCACAAATTATCATACACAAGAAATTATCCAGCAATTAATCTGGTATGTATGTGTCCGGCTATAATTGCGTTACATAAGTTCCTTCGTACCTTGAGTTAGTTTACGTGACTAGCTATAAAACCCAGTATTATGATTTGTTCCATGGCAAACTTAAAAGGTGAATTTTAAATTGACTGATTTTGATCCATATTGATCCAAACCCTGCGAATTAGCCAATTTTCCACTGAAATTTTTGTTTTAATTCACTCCTGTAAAAACAACTAAGTATTGTGTACAATATAATTGTCAATAACTTATGTATTTATTATGAATAAAAAGTCGATAAGAAAGTCTGACCAAGGGCTAAAACTCACAGCTCTCACCATGGAGGTATAGAGGGGAAGGCTGAAGCCACAGTGGTGGCAGGGAAAGGGCCCATTCCTAGCTAACTGATAACAAGTAAAATCATCTATCATGAAATATTCTCTTAATCACAAAACTGAGTACCCTTGACTCCTTCCTTGAAGTATAACCAACTTTGTCTATGAAACAATTCGTTTGACTAAATTTTAAATTCAGTTGTAAGCGTGAAAGAAAGAAACGTGAAAGTCTGTCTACCTACATCAAACTAACAAATTGAGGGAATTTACTCAGACTACCTGTCACAGGTTGAAATGGGACGCCATCAAACGTCCGTCCTCATTAACACGTTCTAATAGAAGTCTGCTGTCTTCAATTTGGAAAGAAGATGCCTCGAGACAGTCTCCACTAAGTAAATTGAGGAGATAAAAATGACAACTGAGTTGATGCAATCATTCGAAGCGTTCAGGAGTAGGAGTAGTTGAAGTCAAAAGTATAAGTAGTTTCGGTCAAAATCTCATTAATTTTTGGAGCCAAAACAACTATCAATACATATTGAAGGCAACCGTTCGAAAGATGTTATTGCGTCGAATAAGATCAATTGGAAAACTCAAAACCAGTCCTTAGCCACTTCACGATTTTAATGGGATTCTACGGAATCAGGGAAACGGCTTCAAACTTCTAATTAACACTTGCCACGCCAAAATATGAAACCCACCCTAGAATGGAGCACATTTTGTTCTTCTATTATTGATTTTATTTTTCTGAGTCCCATTTAGGTAGAGGAAGTCTTCTTTTGAGTTGACTTTGGGACGATGTGGCAAATAAACCGACTGATGACAAACTCCATCTAGTCGGAAAAAGCTCTACCTTCTAAATACATGAATACCTTAATTTTCACACGTTTTCGGTTGGTTTTAAGGAAATCGGGTGGTTTGGATTGATGTGAAAAGGGTTCATATTTTGATTCAGCATGAAATTTTCTACCAAACCAGCATCATTAGAATAGTAGTGTTCAAAGCTCGTAATGATCAGAGAAATGTTTCGTGAAGTAGTCTTTAAAATCTAAAAAACGTTGGAATATCGAATAAAAAAACCATCGACGTCAAAAAGTGGACTCAGCACATTTGCAATTATTGATAAAAAGAGGGTGGAAAATTTCTGGTCACTATTATTGTAGTCTGTCCAGAATAAGCTTACACTGCACAATCAAGTCCTAAAGCCAGCGTGGACTTACGAAGCGCAGCTTTGGGGCTGTACTGCTCAATCAAATCGAGAAAATCATCCAAAGATTTCAAAATACTGTGTCTATAAATATAGTCAACGCGCCATGGTATTTTCGAAATGAGCGTCTCCACCATGAATACCAAATCGAAACTGGCAACGATGCCATCAAACGACAAGTCGTGCGTCATCTTCATTGGCTGAAATTTCATATCAACGAGGAAGCTGTCCGTCTTCTTGACACAAGAGAAATCACCAGAAGACTTAAACGTACAGAAACTCTCGACATTGTTTGCAGATGAGACGATGTGGATGGGAAGAGCTTAGTGAAAGCGTCAAAGGGAACAAAACTTAATGAAGTACATGGTTTTGAAGTGTCTTATCCTAACTTCAAAATGAAATTGTTATTAGATCATTATTTGGTGCAATCAAATATAAAAAAACAATTATCATAGAGAGAAGCGATCATTCGCAGTTGTCTCGCTAGGGAAAAGAAATTAAGTTCTTTAATGATAGTTCAGAGACATCAGTCTGCGAGGAGGAAATGAATTATGTAATCTGTCACCCGCATATTCAAAGGGAAACCACTTCCCTCCCCTCATATACAGGCCTTGAATATTATACTGTAGGTATCAGTCAATACAGTGATGTTGAGGCTCTAAACTGCTATTCACACCTCCGACCTACTTTTTTACCTGGACCATTTACCCGTTATTTTTCTTTTTCACTTTTGTGCCGTCGAAAACCTGAGCTGAGCCGTTTGCGATAAAAATGTCCCTCTCAGATAACGGCCCATAACGTCCGGGACGGAAGCCCTTCACGTCAGGTCCATACCAATTTAGGCTCTCGGCACGAACTTTTCCTCCCGCCCATACGTATCACGACCTTTCATCATTAAAGAGTCGCTTGACTGTTAAACCGAGAGAAATGACCTTCAACTCTTTGAGATGAGAGAGGGTTTTTTCTAAGCGAATTCCCCTCCTTCATCGTACGAGTATATCCATTGTTCGTCATTACGAACAATGACGAATTTGCGTAAGTTCATTCAACTTTCGTAATTATTTAGATAGTTATCCATCACAGCGACATCATCATTAATAGAAAATTAGAACCTTCGGCCAAAATTACAAAACACAAATAATATGTTAAGCTTCAGCCTAGAACATTATTGAATTATTTGTCCCAATAATATTGAGACAAATACTCATATTACTATTACAAATACTCATATTATGAGTATTGAGTGTGTATTATACCAGGAAGGAAGCGGAAATTTCTCCCTAGCAATGGATGTTTATAGGCATCGCACTACTTTCGTTCAAATCTCTTATAACTTTTCGGCAGTTAGGTCCCGGCTAAAGCAAATATTCGTGGTTCAATTTCATCAAAATCGGTCCATTGTAACCATCGAAAGTGCCGCATACGGCGGACCACTTGTAAAGCATACAATTTTGAACGGGGAATTTAATTTTTTCCCTTGTTCGATTTAAAGATTCATTATTGAAAATGATAAACCGAAAACCGGTCATTTATATATTAACATTCGCCTTTATCGTTTTCCATTATTGCTTCCGAGTCTACCATGGCAGCGGAAGCTTTGTTTTCACATTTGAAGGATGAAAAAAGAAAGTTCTCCAAAATCAAAATTTTCACTCGCGTTTCGCGTTTTAGACTCAAAAGGTCTGAAACGCAAAACGCGAGTGGAACAATTTTGTTTCCGTGTCTGTCTGTGTGTCTGTCATGAAATCCTTGTAACGGGCATAACTATACGAAGTTATTGTTCGATTTCCATGAAATTTTCAGGGATTGTGCAGGTTGGTGTGTAGACGGTGACCTATAAAAATCATCATCCCCGGACTGATAGAAGCGACTGCGCATGCGCAAATGTGAATTCCTTGTAACGGCCATAACTTCTTCATTTTCCATCCGATTTCAATGAAATTTTCAGGGATGTTACAGATTAGTATTTAGATGGTCCCCTATGAAAATCACCACCTTCGGACTGATAGTAAACACTGCGCTTGTAATGCTTCTGCATAACAATAACCAAACTATATTCCACATTATACCCAAATCTACAACTCCGAACTGATAATTAAATTTATGATTGAGAAAATTGATTGAATGAATATTTTCAATGACGAATACAGTGGTAACGGTGACGAGGAAGCTATGTGCCATACCCACTTGGCAGACGTTTACCTTTTTTTTTAGTGAAGGTTAAATTTTGATTGATGTAGGTCACTTCTAAGGGTTGAAAAGTGAATTTTGAAATTTTGAAAACGCCCTAACTCAAAATATTTTGATATAAAGGTATTGTTTTTCCATCAATTTGAGATAGCATAGAATTTTTAGAATTTTTAGAGACCACGCGGAGCCCTGCAGGACAAACCGTTCGCCCCCTACTAGAATTTAAGGGTTGGACGTACGATAAATCAGAAACACGAGTATGTATCGCAAAAGAGGCCTAATCTCCGTTCAAATTATAGCTGACCGAAAGGCGGTCGATGTTTTTCTTCATGTTGGATGGTTGGTGACTTTGCATACTAGTGATCTACATAGAAAAATGATAAACCATTGTGTAATAATTTGCAGCGTTTTTTTTTTTTTTTTCTTTTCAATGAAAGCGCTCGCATTAGTCGATCTGTGGGGTCGGAAGATGGAAGTGGGTAGGCAGTAGACCGCGAAGCCTCAGGAAACAGGATTCCGGAGCGCAGATTTAGTTGAAAAAATGCACGTTTTTCCGCGATCAAACACAAATTTTTTCCCAAAATTTGGTTATAAGATATGTTTATTATACCACTGGAAAGCTGAGATTTTGGTGAAGATGATTTAAATGGTCAATTATTGGATAATACCTATTGGTCGTTATAAGTCAATTTGCAAAATTCTTGTTTCAGAGGGCTTTTTCATGTCTTATACCTTGGCTCAAAAAAAGGTAGGAAACCTATTCGATAGGAAATTTACTACTCTTTCCAACTGTATCCTTTAATTGTAATTATCTTAGTGAATTGAAGAAGATATGACCAATTTAATGACGTAAGGTCAAAATCACAAGAAAAAAAATTTAAAATTAAAATAAACTCGAAAATGAAGCCTTTAAGAAAAGTATTGCCTGAGGACATTTTTTCGTGTTGCAAATTAGTTGTAGAATCGACCCGTGCAGTATGGCAGACCTTTTAGGCTTACACCCTGTATACGTTGAATTAAAAACCAGTGTGTTTAGAATTTGAAAACATAGCGGTAGATTCTTTGAATCCACAAACTTCTGAACGAATAACTATTCTCACTTCACTATTAAAAGAAGCAAGTCTTGTTGTTATCATGGAACAATTCCGATTACGAGGCACTAGCTATACAAACACCATATTCTTTTCTATGTAGCGATGAGCTTGCTGTGTTATATTACCAATTGCAACGGATTCTAGCCTCGCATAAAACCCATTCCTTATGTGTCGCTTGTATCCGTATCGTGAGAGAGGATCTTAATGGAAAGTACACATCATCGTGCACCATCACCGTTCTCGTGAGATAACCGAGCCTGCTCTACCTTATTTTGTCGCTACTGACGAGGCATACCGAATGATCCGAAAGTATCCGGTTGGGAGCGAGAGAGGAAGAAAATAGTACCCTTCATCTTTTTACCATTCACTACGTGAGCAGACCAATGATAAATTCCCCTATGCCAAATTTCAAGTTGATTGTTTTATAAGTCGAATGTAAACCCATTCGAGGTTATGATGACAATTTTTCATTTTGGTTATTTATTTTCAACAATGAAGAATTGGAATCGACCAAGAAAACAAAAATTTTAACCTCCCCTTAAAATTTGTTGGTTTACGTTTC
>WIXP02000050.1:0-29586 GCA_009739505.2 Apolygus lucorum
TGGAACAAAAATCGCTGGATTGCCTGAAGCTCATCTATTCAATTAATTCCAAAGTGTTTTCAACAATGGAAGACGCGATAGGAAAAGTTTTTTGCAGTCAGTAGTAATGTTAGTGTGAAGCTGATCAAAATTTGGTCTAAAAATATAGCAAAATAAAGGAGGAAATTTCAGTTACTTTTGGGTCCCCCCTCGTATACATCTGTCTAGTCAATGGAAAAAATTTCAGCAGGCAGATCCCGCCAATTTTGAGCCCGCCAAGAGGATTTGAATTTTAAAATCATGTGTGTACCATTCCCACCCCTGGTGTACCATTCCTACCCCAGTTTACGGTAATATGAAAAAATAGCTGAAAAGCCTGCCAATGCAGGCAAAAACAAATCGTAGATATATCGATACCATGAAGCACAAAGTTGCTGATTCCACCCATCTTCCCCATTTCAATTTTTTTTTTTTAATTCAGACAACTCAAATATTAGGAGAGGGACATTACACTGAGTTACACTTCACACAGTTTGGAATTATTCCCGCGAGATGGCTCTCTCCTCCGACTCCCCCCCCCCCCCTGGACACCTAAGACTCCTCCTCCCGCCCCGACTCTTTTAATACCAACCGCCTCCGTTTCCTCCGACGTACATACGTACGTACATACGTACGGTTGGGTTGTTTTATGTATTAGGATATTAAATATCCTAATTGATAACAAATTTTGTTATTAATTTTAAGCGCAACAATCAGCAAAATTAATAATACTAATGTAATCAATAATAATAAACTATAAGATAAGATGTAGTATATACATAAGATGCATGTATATAATATAAGATGTAGGTATTTATTTAGTGAATAAATACGCTTTCACTCTCACTCTCTCTCTGTTACTTTTAATTATACCAGCACCAATCCCTTTCCCAAAATGAGTTAATGTGTACTGCAAGTTCGTGATATTTCTTAACTTCCAAATCTGTAAGTTTTCTCTCTACGTCCACCTAAAAAATACTAGAATTATAATAGTGGTTTTCGCAAAAGTAAGGCTGCAAAAAATATGTAGGGCTTTTGTTGGAGCCACTACGAGAAAAGGGGCGTCGTGTTATTGAGTATTAAATCTTCGGAAGATTGCAGAAAGAAAAGGAGGAGCTGAAAATATTTCAGTGGGATAAGCTTTCGGCTCTAATGGCTGTTCTGGGGGAAGCCGCCCTCAAGTCAGCAAAAAGCCGTGGTATAGTGCGTTCATTTGTTATTTAGACGGTCGCTGTTCTCCTCCTAAGAAATTAAATTTATTCCCCATAGTTTCCGGTGTAGAAAAAAGTGGATGAGGATCCTGGAGGAGGCTGATTTACGTGAGCTCGTATATTCCAAACTTAACGTTGATTCGTATAATGCCTTAGTTACCCACAATAACCATGTATTATAGACAAGAACTTGAAAAACGCTG
Organism: Apolygus lucorum; assembly: GCA_009739505.2. Lineage (NCBI taxonomy): Eukaryota > Metazoa > Arthropoda > Insecta > Hemiptera > Miridae > Apolygus > Apolygus lucorum. The sequence goes on from WIXP02000050.1 coordinate 1,433, forward strand.
CAAATCATTGCCCCATGGTTTATTATTTTCTGTATAGATCACCCTTCTGTATAGATCCCTCCCTACCAACCCATAGATATCTACTACCTACTAGGGAATTTTGAAAATTTCAACCTGAACCACCAACCAAATGGAAATGAAAGGTTGAAATTTTCAAAATGCCCTAGTACGTACCTATAGTTGGTAGGGAGGAATCTATACAGAAGGGTGATCTATACAGATAATAATAATTTGGGCAATGATTTGCAGCGTTTCTTTCTTTATTACCTACCAACATTTTTTTTACCTACCAACCATTGGTAGGTACTACCTACCACACCATACTGCTTCACACCTTCACAATCAAGTTTACTAAAAAGAACTAAACGCTTCACACTCGATTCGAAAAATAGGGAGAAAAGAAAGAAAAATACTTAATAATATTAAGTAAGTTACATAATATGTAACTTACTATAATATTATTATGTAAGTTTGGTTACTAGACGTTAGGTGTCAGACCGGCGCTAGTTCTCCCTGGCTCCACGGGGAGCGCAGGATAATTGGGATGACCGATGTTACCGATAATTGGAGCGCAAAAAACCAGTCAACCGCCAATTTATCGTTATTATATAAAATTGCATTAATCTGTAAATTATTATTATCTATAACCAAGACGACTAAGCGCCAGCCCTTTGTATCATTAATGATACAAAATACACATTGTACAATGGAAAATTTTTACACATTGTACAATGGTATCTAATGATTGTTTTATTACATAACTCTTTTATAACTTCATCTTCATACTACATACCTCATAGCTTGCCCATACACTGCGAATTCATTAATTTAGCTGTTTCACCGAAAGAGATAGCTATGCAAATACATAATACGAAACAGTAAAATGAGGCACTCGCAGTTGCTCCAGGGACATATATACATAAATCCAAACTAATCACCAATATTCATGTGTCGTTTGTTTGGTAACTTTGTCATGGTGTGTCGTGGGGAATTGTGAAATTCAAAATGCCTTTTTTAGTCGCTTATAAGTACTACCTATATGAAGAAATACCTAGTTCGATTTTCTAACAAAAGGAGGGCGCAAGTACCCAAAGATCGATTGTACTAAGCGAGATGAATCCTTTTGTATTGTAGGTACGACAGGTATTTTGTCACTTAAGAGATATTTTCGCATAACGCGGTCCAATTGATGTTAAAGCGTGATTAACAAGACTTTGATAGTTAATTAGGTTTGAGATCAAGATAAGAAAAAATGTCTATAATATGCCTCTGCTGCTCTCTCGGGGCTGTCTCGTCAATCACTCATTAACACCAAATTTATTGGTAACATCGGTCATTCCAATTATCCTGCGCTCCCCGTGGGACCAGGGAGAACTAGCTAACGTCTAGTAGTTAGGTTACTGGCTGCTCAGAAAGCAAAACTGAATACAACTCGAAGAAATGAAAGCGATCGCATTTTAGTCAGATAAAATTTGAACGGAGATTAGACCTCTTGGTGAATCACGAGTGATTCTGTTTTATCGAAGAAAAACCTTCAAGTACTCGAAGGGAGCGAACGGTTTGTCCTCCAGAGCTCCGGGTGGTCTCAACAATTTTTAAAAATTATATACTATTTTAAATTGGTGAAAAAACGATACCTTCATTTCGTGAGTTTTCGAGCTAGGGCACTCTTAAAATTTCAAGCCTTAATTGTCACCCCTTAGAAATGACATCTACCAAAAGCTCCGCGGCACAACTAGACCCCAAATGGAGCCCATATACCAAAAATTTGAACCAAGTCGATCCAGGTTGCTAAGAAAAGTGCAGCGTACGGCGTACGGACGGAAAATTTTTTATTTGATTTTCGGATTCTACGTACCTTGAAACGTAAACCAACCACTTAGAGGGGGGGGGGGGATAAAAAAATGTTTCTTTGTCGATTCCACAGGTTCATTATTGAAAATTATAAACCAAAAGCCAGAAAAATGAAAGATTGGTAGAAACCCAGCGAATCAAATTCTGGGGAACATAATTTTAGTAGTGTAGGTGAGAAGATCCTCTCACTCTACAAATAATAACAAATCTGACTCCAACAGATAATGAAATGTACTACAAAACATGAACAACTTTTAGCAATTTTAGAACGGAAACTGAATTGACACGAATTAAATAGCAGCAAGAAAGCACGGAAAAAACGGTGGCGAAAATTGATGTCGAACAAACAAAAATCTGAAATTTTGTAACATGTGTTCTAATTGGAAAATTTGGAATTTTGTTAACAACAACTGTAGTGACACTACAGTAGAAATGACTGTATTGACTGTATGTTGGTTAAATCATGCCCACAAATTGAGGCGATTCTGCTGGTTTGGCTCTAGGCAAGATGTTGCAGCTGAAGACAGGTAAGGAGGACTTGAAAGATTTTTCAGCTGCAGAACGAATACTTCAAACGAGTTCAAAGCTTCTATCAGCCGAAAGCATAACAAATATATAGTCCAGTTAGGTGGCGAGTCGGTATTCTACCATGTGGGTGTAGCACATAGCCCCCTCGTCATTCATAATATAGTTGGGTAGGAGGGAGGATGCCGTATAGGAGATTGTCGGAACTGAATAGTGCAGTACCAAATATGAGGTTTAGTACAGTTAAGTGATGAGAGGGTATTCTACCAAGTGGGTGTAGCACATAGCTTCCTCGTCGTCCATAATATAGTTGGGTAGGTAATGGTATAGGAGTTTGTCAGAACTGAATAGTGTCGTACCAAATATTAGGTATGTAGTACAGTTAGGTGATAAGAGGGTTTTCTACCAAGTGGATGTAGCACATAGCTCCCTCGTCAATCACGTCATGGTTGAGTTGTTGATTCGTGTTGTCAGAACTACCAAGTACCTAGCAATTATGAACAAAGTCGAACAGTTAGGGGATAAGAGAGTAGATTGTGAAGTAGAAAAGTGAACCAAATACCTCCTGAAACTGATCCTAAAACGGAAACTCATCTATATATACAGGAAAATGATCTGGATTACAGAATGTGGTCCACCCTACGGCTTCTGGTTCACCTGACTGAAACGATTCACAGTATTATACGAAAACTGTTCGAAAAACTGCGGGCAAATTATTTCAGATTTATATTGAGGACCACTAAAAAGCAAAAAATAATAAGAATGGAAAAATAATAAAATAAGACATTTTCAAGTCTTTACTTTGGCACATAAACTGAAAAATCGTCACGAACAACTTGCTCACGCGATACCAATAAATGAAATAGACTCACTGTGTTGCGTAGAGAACAATCAACTGCTTATTTTGATGCTTGGGTACATGAACTAACAACCGTACTTCACTACCTTGTTGTGTACCATTTTGTTTTGGTTTATTAGTTTCAACACCATTAGAGTCAACACGATCGCGAATTCAATTAAGTACCCACGGGTGGGCGGTTTCTCTTATGGCCCATTTAATTGATCTGTACTCCCCGCTGAGCAATGCACGGGTGAGATCTGCCTAGTAATAAATACAATGAGAAAACACACATGAAAATGTTCCAATGTGTTGCAGACTCGTATGCAAGCATTTCCTTTATCTCTTTCTTCATGTTGTTTGGTGGTAACAATGGCATTTCAATTCCCAAGGCCCATGCACTAATGCATTTCTAAAATCCTTGAACATTTCAAGTTTAGCTACATTTTATGGGAAAAACATAATCGAATTAACGGTTTAAATCGAAAACTAACGAATCGGCGATTTAACAAGTTTATAGGAGAGCATAATTAAAATTTGACTCTACCTTTAATTGTACTTTAATTGTTGTTGTTTTTTTCTCTACGCAACACATTTTATTTATTGGTATCGTGTGCAAGTTTTCGTGACGATTTTTCAGTTTATGTGCCAAAGCAAAGACATGAAAATGTCAATATTCTCTAGATTCAACTCTGTGCCAATGAAATTCGAGTAAAATGACCCGAATGAGAAGGAAATGAGGTTAAATGAATGAAAGGGACGCGAAATTATGTGTGGCGGATTTTCATGTTGAATAAATTAAACTTCCTGGTTTCCTTCCTAAATAATTATGACTAGCATAAAGTAGAAAGTACAAGTCGAGAGTTGGTGTAAGAATGAATGTATTGAGTGAAACTATAGTCCAATATTAATTTGTATCTTTACAACACAATTTTTACACCTTATGACGTAACAATGTACATGTGAGCAGTGCAGTGAATTCTAGAACTGGTGTAGCAGAGGGTGAGTGTGGTAGGTAATCCCTTCAAATTAATACGACAGAATTAATTAATACACGAGTTGGGAAACGATCGTGGAGTTTCCTCCACCTATTACAAGCTCAGACTAGTTATTTATAGTACGAGGAAACGGAGATAATAGTTTCGTTCTACCAGGAAGCTCGAAGGTGCTAACTTCATAGAATCAACGGTTAAGTTGTACCAGCGGTGGATTCCTTGGCTGTGCTGGGTCGGTGTAAGAAGTGGCCTCATTCCGATAACAACCAAAGTTACTCTTGTTTATGGAAAAGCTCGTAGTGTTGAATAGAGAGGAACTAAAGACTGGGGTAATTACCTTTCAGACGGGGTCTCTTAGAACAGACAAGTTTAAATACAAGTTTTCTGGCACGACTTCCCGTTTCAGGTTCCGGAAGGAGGGGTCGGAGCTAAAACTGTGGGAGTGATCAAGTCTGAATGGCACAATAGATGTGTTTGGAAGGTTCGAGCGACAGAGCAGGAAGGTAAGTTGACAATATAAATAGGTTGTACGATATAAGGCCCGTACATCGTTGAAGGCTCTTTCATCAACGAAATTTTAAAGTGTGCTGTGATCAAACTGGTAGGAAATTTAGGGGGGAAAAACTAAGGAATGGTTCTTCTGTCAGTTCACATATTAATGAATAATTTTACTCCCTTCATATCCACCAAAAATTTTTTAAATGTTTATTTCGCGACAAAAGTTCTGATGAAATTTGTCAGGGCTATCATAGTCCACCATAATGGTGGACGGCCTCTTAAACGTCTCAACAAATAGATGGAGATGGTGGCGGGGTGAAAAGTTTTTAGGGTTTTCCTCTGAAAGTTATCAACTTTTTTTCACTTGAAAACGCGAATGTGCTCAGAATTTATAAATTATGGTAGCTATAATTGTAGTTTTTTGAGATTCCTCTAAAATTTTGATACAATTTTTATACCTCTTTACTGTTAAGAGTTATGAGGTAAATCAGGTCCAGCCCATAATTCTATAACATCAACATGAGCAGTCACACCATCCCTAATAAAATCAAACCATTATTGGCGAAGGCTTTCGAAATACAAAATTATCTTATTGAGTGAATGGGATATCAATTGATTGAAGGAATAAGAATGAGAGGCTTCTACCCTTGAAGGGGGCAGGTACCTTCCTAGGTTTTTAGTGTGCTTATCGTCAGTTGTGTTTGCGGCTATATTTCGAAAACTGTGCGTCCTGCGAAAAATAATTATTGCTATAATTCTGGCCAATTCGAGGATAAAATAGTACTTTCATATCATTTCAAAGAAAATTTAATGCTCTACAACATCTTCTCCGAAGGTTTTCCTCTAAATTAAAACCTCAGGAGCGAGGAAGGGAAGTTTGATGAAAAACGTGAGGGGAAATATTGATTTCGTAAATTTACGATTTTGAGGGCGGATATCTCTAAATCTAAGATAGGTAGGATTTAGGATCGGCCACGAAGGTGCGATATTTTCACCGCGGACGTGATAATAAAGTAATAATAAACTATCGTTAATAGCTTTCTGAGATATGAAAAGTGATTCTGCTAACCACCACACGTCGTTTTTCTACCAAATGTTAGTCCGATTTTGCTCAAATAAACAGTGTAGAACTTCTACCACGCGTTCTAAAACTAATTTCCAACAAAATGAGTCCTATGAAGTTTCGATTTAAAACCAGTTCGGATATTGAGAACCAGTATGAAAAGAAATCATCTAAGGAACACTAAAACAAGGAAGTCACAATTCTCGTCGGATGTTTTGGTTTTTTACCCTCACTGGAATACAGAAACATCTGCTCTCTGGCTGCCAATGTAGGCTTCAAATCAACACTAAATTCAAAATGACCAGAAACTGAGACGTTTACTGTAATCCACGACGAGGGTCATATTCTCCACTTAACCCAGCAAATATAACTTTCCTTACAGGGACAGTTTCCTAATCAGGGTGTCCGGCGATATCCCGAAAAAAATAATTCATTCCCCAAAAACGTCAATATTCGTATTTTTCCAGGGCTATAAATTAAATTAAATATAATTAAGTATGATCATAATTTCTCATAACTAATTCAAGTTTTCAAGGATATTTTAAAATGAAAAAGCGCTAGAAAACGTCTGACGAGTGGGTGTGGTACATAGATTCCTCGTATCAATAACCAATTGTATAGCAAGATTATAGGATGCATTTAGCTAATCTCAAAACAACACTCTCCAAGTACCTACCCCTACCCTCATAGGGGACAAACAAACTACATAATGCCTGACAATTTCATCAAATTCGCATAAAAATGTAGAAATTGTGGGTGTTACATGGATGTTATGATAGCGCAAGCGCAATGACCCGTCAGTCCGGGGGTGATGATTTTCATAGAGAGCCTCTACACGCCACAATCCCCGATAATTTCATCGAAATCGGATAATAACTTCGTGTAGTTTTGGCCTGTTAAAAGGACTTCATGACAGACAGACACGGAACCAAAATTGTTCAGAAGGTCTGAAACGTAAAACGTGAGTGGAAATTTTGATTTTGGAGATCATTTTTTTTCAACCTTGGGACGTGAAAACAAAGCTTCCGCTACATTGGTAGATGTGGAAGCAAAATCTCATAATGAAAATAAAAATAAGTTAACCAAAATCAGACTAGTAAGTTGAGGAGAAACAGGTACGCGGTGCGGGTTAGCATTCATAAGCTGCAAGTGTACCCTTATCAAATCTTTTAGCGAATTTCGAAGAAAAGAATGAAGCAATTATTTCAACGGCATTCCAAAGTGTAATAAGAAAAAGTTTTTTTTTTAGAAATCTATATTGAAATATTATAGTTGAGAAATTTTTTCACAATTCGAACAGCTTTAATTGAAAAAACAAAAACACTACTAAATGCGTACCTGAACATTTCTCCCTCAGACTGCAGGAACTTTCCACAAAAATGGTTTTTTTAAAATAAAAATGAAATTCCCAGTTTTTCAGTAAAATTCTAAAATTCCCTGAGAATTCGAGGGTTTCTCGGGGTTCCAGATCGCTGGACACCCTGTGTAATGCTATGAATCACCTGGCTTAGGATTACCCTCTTAATCTCCCGTAATCTGGCGTACACATGCACTGAATAATTCCGGCTCGTGTTGTTTCAAATATATTAGCACATTCATAGGCTGGTGATAAAACATACTCGCTCAATCATAGAACGCCTTGTTGTTGAAGTCACGCGAAAACACGCAATCGACGTGAGAACAAAAGACGACGAGCGAAGCGGATTCCGACGCTCGCAGGATGTGATGTCAAGGAAATCGGGGTGTCCGGTGGCGGCAGAACAACAGGCCTTCACTGTATCACAACATCGCTATGCACTTACTATAAACTATTCTCGGACATTAATCGAGTAAATAAACAGGACTAGAGGTAACGTCATGTACATGGAATCGTTGAGGTGACGAGACGGCCTGATTTGGGCGAAACTCTATGACACTATTAGGTATGACAAAAAAGTATCGATTCTTTTGGAAAAAATTATCGCTATTTTCAGGTTTTTTTTACCAGAAGAATCAGAGAATCGGTTCAAAAATTCGAGAATCTGTCCGATTCTTTTCATTAAAGTTGATTAAGGAAAATAAATTATAGTCAACAACCAACACAACCTCAGTGTGGAAGGAAAATTGATTAAGATCATTGATTATCACTAGGGATGGCATATCGAATGAAAGATCGATATACTGATCAAATGACTCATCGTCAATGAGATATCGATACCTAAGATTTATCGGAGAAAATATATCGATATTTTGATATACTCGACATATCGGAAGATCTAACTTGGAAAAACTTGTTGAAGTAGATACGTGAGTTAAAACGTTTTAAAGCAATACAAACATCATTTTGGAAGAAATTTATCGATATAGGTACTCGACAAATCGGAAGATTTACTTGGAAAAACTCTTTGAAGTTAGTATTTAACCCTCTCAAAAGTCTGATGGTTTACGTTACAAGGTATGCAGGGATGGCAAATCTAGTGAACTATATCGGAAGATCTACTTGAAAAATCTAATTGAAGTAAGTAGGTAGGTGAAGTGAAACGTTACTAATATCATTTCGGAAGAAATACATCGATATACTCGACATATCGGAAGATCTACTTGGAAAAACGGTTGAAGTAAGTATTCAACCTGCTTTAAAAAGTTACTGGGTATGAATTATCGAAATGATCATATCTAGTTGAAAAAGTGCGAAAATGTCATGGTTGTCAGAGCACTACGCCTTTTACGATCTACAACCTAATTCGCATAATCTCTGAAAATTTCATCGAAATCGTGTAAAAAATGTGGAAGTTATGGTCGTTACAAGGAAATGCAGTGGCTACTATCAGGCCGAAGGTGATTATTTTCATAGGGGACCATCTACAACCTAATCCACATAATCCCTGAAAATTTCATTGAAATCGGATGGAAAATGTAGAAGTTATGGCCGTTACAAGGAGTTAACGTTTGCGCATGCGCTGTGGCTACTATCAGTCCGGGGATGATGATTTTCATAGGGGACCGCCTACACAACAACCCGCACAACCTCTGAAAATTTCATAGAAATTGGACAATAACTTCGTATAGTTATGCCCGTTACAAGGATTTCATGACAGACAGACAGACACGGAACCAAAATTGTTCAGAAAGGTCTAAAACGCAAAATGGGAGTAAAAAGTTTGATTTTGGAGAACTTTTTTTTATCCTTGAAAAGTGAAAACAAAGCTTCCGCTACGTTGATAGACTCGGAAGCAATTATTGACAAACTTATCAGGTATCATTGAGGTAGATCTGGCAACAAAGCGCTCGTTCTATCGGTTCTCTGATCCTCTTTTTGAAGACATCAGTCTGAGTCCATCAGACTTTTCTAAGAACTCGAGAAAGCTGGTCGGAGAGCCTTCCTGAGAACCCTGGTTCTTGGAGTCGGTGGAAGAAAGAACAAAACAGGGTTCAAAGTATAGTTTCTGACGGATTAGAGTTTCAAATGAATGTTTTCAACGCCAATATCGTTTCTTCTTCTGGGAAGACTGGTAGGTGGTTGGCACTTGTCAATCTTGTACGGGTTTTCTAGGAAATTACTTTTTTTTAAACTGTTAGTTGGAGCTGAAGAAAGTGCTGGAGTGCCAAGTCTCCAAGTCATACAATGTTGCCATTCATCCAAGATTATTTTTACTCAAACTCCAGTAGCTCAACCTATGTTTTTCGTGAAGTTATGTTCGTCAGCTAGTTACTTTTTCCTAACCAAAATGAAACTTTCCATACAAAAGCTAGCGTTTTTTGTTTCGATATCCAAGCAATGATATTTTTGGATGATTACAGGAACAATCAATTAAGTTTATTCTGGATTATTCAGATAAAATTACAATTAAAAAAACGCTGCAAATGATTACACAACGGTTTATTATTTTTATATAGATCACTCGTCTACAAAATCACCAACCGTCCAATATGAAGAGAAAAATTTAAAAAAAAAAAAAAAAATCAGAAAAAAATCAAAAAATAAAAAAAAAATCAAAAACCATCGATCGCATTTCGGTCAGCTCTAATTTGAACGGAGATTAGGCCTCTTTTGCGATTCACACTCGTGTTTTGATTTATATATATATATTTCAATATAAACCCTTAAATTTTCGTAGGGAGCGAATGGTTTGTCCTAGAGAGCTCCGCATGGTCTCAAAAAATTCTAAAAATTCTATAGAATCTTAAATTGAAGGAAAAACAATACCTTTATATCAAAATTTTTTGAGTTAGGGCGTTTTCAAAATTTCAAAATTGATTTTGGAACCCTTAGGAGTGACCTACATCAACCAAAAGCTTCGGGGCACAACTAGACCCCAAATGGAGCCTACATACCAAATTTCATCAAAATCGGTCAATGCTAAGTGGCAAAAGTGCCGCGTACGGCGTACGGCGGACGGACGGCCAAATTTTTATTCGATTTTTGGATTCTACGTACCTTGAAACTTAAACCATCAAATTATGAGGGGGTGTTAAAATTTTTTTTTTCTTGGTCGATTCCAAAGGTTCATTATTGAAAATAATAAACCAAAATTGAAACTCGTTACCTAGCTACCTTTTTATTGGTAAATCAATTTCAACAAAACGCTTGCATACGAGTCTGCAACACATTGGGACATTTTATGACTACTTTTTCCCGCTACTTTCACTACCTACCTCTAATAATATGATTTCTCAATAATTGTTTGTTGACGTGTAACAAACTCTTACTACGAATGTTGTTTACAGTTCTTTTAACTTAGTGGTATACCTCAGTGTTTTCCATAATTACAGCGGTTTTGGAAGTATATAATTTATGCATAAATTTGGGGCTTTCCAACGATTGGTGAACGATTTTTCTACGGACACGAATGAAGAAGATAAAGTTCCCTAGCAACCACTTGGTTGTAAGGGGAAATCATCAGAAAACCAACCTTAACGCTTTTTCTTAACCATTTTTCGTTTATGTGCCAAAGTAAAGACATACTTAAAATGTGAAAAACCTTAAGGCTAAAGGGGACACCCCTCTAGTTTGATTCTCTTTTAGGAGATGGCGCTAGCGTCGCACTCAAAAGTTTTCCCAAAGTTTTTCATCCTCCACGAAAGATTTTTTCCAATTATAATACGGGAATGTGTCCAGAATAAGTAGATCTCTCTTTCCACCATTGAGTTTTTACCATACTATTATTATTTAAATCATGAAATCGCAGAATTCGGGCTATTAAAGGTGTTGAGTAAAAAATGAGATAGCTTGCATATTCATTGTCATTAATAATTGATGAATGATTGGTTAGAAATCCGATTCTTGGACAATTGGAGACGGAAAGGGTAAATGAAAAATAACGCACGCTCATTGGTTGCTAGCAAATGGAGTATGAGGTTGGTTGCCTAGCGACCCTTGTTACCCTCCCCTTCAATCCGACCCTCCTTGACCCCCACGGAATAGGTCAGTAACATTGCTTGCGATTTCACTTCCACATCTACCTACCAAGTTATACTGAATAAGCAATTTTATTGAGTGATATTCATCATATACTATGAAAATGAATTGATTGATAAATGAATTTTCATTACATAGTTACTCAAGTGGGATATTTATGTTATTCAATCATAATTAAAAAACCTTTTTTTAATAATAATATTGAATAAAAAGACTATAAATAATCAACGTTTCTTTTTTAATATGTTCATACTTGATATTTTTTAATACCTTTGTATATATCTATTCATTTTTCTAACGTTGCACAGAAGAATGAATGGTATCATGAAATATCAATGATGGTATCAAAAAATTCTAAAAATTCTATAGAATCTTAAATTGAAGGAAAAACAATACCTTTATAACAAAATTTTTTGAGTTAGGGCGTTTTCAAAATTTCAAAATTGATTTTGGAACCCTTACAAGTGACCTACATCAACCAAAATCTTCGGGGCACAACTAGACCCCAAATGGAGCCTACATACCAAATTTCATCAAAATCGGTCAATGCTAAGTTGCAAAAGCGCCGCGTACGGCGGACGGACGGCCAAATGTTTATTCGATTCTACGTACCTTGAAACGTAAACCATCAAATTTTGAGGGGGTGTTAAAATTTTTTTTTCTTGGTCGATTCCAAAGGTTCATTATTGAAAATAATAAACCAAAAGGGGGGTTTCGTTTTAAAAAAATGAAGTTAGTGTCAATTACGCGCAAATATTATGCGCGAAAGTATTTTTTTCTGAGTTGTGTGTGGTTGGGACTTAGGATGGTTCCCTATGAATGTCATCATCGTCTGACCTCAAATTTGGAGGGTTGTGACAGATAGTTGGAAATTGAAGTTTCTATTACCTACTGAGCATATAGGATTATCTCTATGCTGTCGTATTTTAGGTACGAAGATGGTATGTGGCACAACCTCATGCAAACATTTTGCTTCCGAGTCTGCCAAGGTAGCGGAAGCATTACTTTTACTTTTCAAGATTGAACAAAAAAAGTTCTACAAAATCAAAATTTCCACTCGCGTCCACGTTTTAGATACGACCTTCCTGAACAATTTTGGTTACGTGTCTGTCTAACATGAAATCCTTGCCATAGCCGTAACTTCTACATTTCTCATCCGATTTTGATGAAATTTTCAGGGATTATGGGGATTGGCGAGTAGATGGTCCCCTATGAGGGTAGTGGAAGGTACTAAGAGATTGATTTTTTGAGATCAACAACTATGCATCGGATCATCTATACAATTGGGTTATGGGTATTAGGAAGCTATGTGCCAAACCTACTTGGCGGACGTTTTTATTATTAATTAGTGAATAATAGGGGTGATATTCTCAAAATCGGGTTTTTGATGATTTCTCAATTATAAGAGTATCAATACTTTCGAAATATGGATACGAGGAAGCTATGTGCCACACCTACTTGGCATACGATTTTATTATTAATTAGTGAATAATAGGGGTGATATTCTCAAAATCGGGTTTTTGATGATTTCTCAATTATAAGAGTATCAATACTTTCGAAATATGGATACGAGGAAGCTATGTGCCACACCTACTTGGCATACGATTTTATTATTAATTAGTGAATAATAGGGGTGATATTCTCAAAATCGGGTTTTTGATGATTTCTCAATTATAAGAGTATCAATACTTTCGAAATATGGATACGAGGAAGCTATGTGCCACACCTACTTGGCATACGATTTTATTATCAATTAGTGAATAATAGGGGTGATATTCTCAAAATCGGGTTTTTGATGATTTCTCAATTATAAGAGTATCAATACTTTTGAGTTGTGGATACGAGGAAGCTATGTGCCACACCTACTTGGCATACGATTTTATTATTAATTAGTGAATAATAGGGGTGATATTCTCAAAATCGGGTTTTTGATGATTTCTCAATTATAAGAGTATCAATACTTTCGAAATATGGATACGAGGAAGCTATGTGCCACACCTACTTGGCATACGATTTTATTATTAATTAGTGAATAATAGGGGTGATATTCTCAAAATCGGGTTTTTGATGATTTCTCAATTATAAGAGTATCAATACTTTTGAGTTGTGGATACGAGGAAGCTATGTGCCACACCTACTTGGCATACGATTTTATTATTAATTAGTGAATAATAGGGGTGATATTCTCAAAATCGGGTTTTTGATGATTTCTCAATTATAAGAGTATCAATACTTTTGAGTTGTGGATACGAGGAAGCTATGTGCCACACCTACTTGGCATACGATTTTATTATTAATTAGTGAATAATAGGGGTGATATTCTCAAAATCGGGTTTTTGATGATTTCTCAATTATAAGAGTATCAATACTTTCGAAATATGGATACGAGGAAGCTATGTGCCACACCTACTTGGCATACGATTTTATTATTAATTAGTGAATAATAGGGGTGATATTCTCAAAATCGGGTTTTTGATGATTTCTCAATTATAAGAGTATCAATACTTTTGAGTTGTGGATACGAGGAAGCTATGTGCCACACCTACTTGGCATACGATTTTATTATTAATTAGTGAATAATAGGGGTGATATTCTCAAAATCGGGTTTTTGATGATTTCTCAATTATAAGAGTATCAATACTTTCGAAATATGGATACGAGGAAGCTATGTGCCACACCTACTTGGCATACGATTTTATTATTAATTAGTGAATAATAGGGGTGATATTCTCAAAATCGGGTTTTTGATGATTTCTCAATTATAAGAGTATCAATACTTTTGAGTTGTGGATACGAGGAAGCTATGTGCCACACCTACTTGGCATACGATTTTATTATTAATTAGTGAATAATAGGGGTGATATTCTCAAAATCGGGTTTTTGATGATTTCTCAATTATAAGAGTATCAATACTTTCGAAATATGGATACGAGGAAGCTATGTGCCACACCTACTTGGCATACGATTTTATTATTAATTAGTGAATAATAGGGGTGATATTCTCAAAATCGGGTTTTTGATGATTTCTCAATTATAAGAGTATCAATACTTTTGAGTTGTGGATACGAGGAAGCTATGTGCCACACCTACTTGGCATACGATTTTATTATTAATTAGTGAATAATAGGGGTGATATTCTCAAAATCGGGTTTTTGATGATTTCTCAATTATAAGAGTATCAATACTTTCGAAATATGGATACGAGGAAGCTATGTGCCACACCTACTTGGCATACGATTTTATTATTAATTAGTGAATAATAGGGGTGATATTCTCAAAATCGGGTTTTTGATGATTTCTCAATTATAAGAGTATCAATACTTTTGAGTTGTGGATACGAGGAAGCTATGTGCCACACCTACTTGGCATACGATTTTATTATTAATTAGTGAATAATAGGGGTGATATTCTCAAAATCGGGTTTTTGATGATTTCTCAATTATAAGAGTATCAATACTTTCGAAATATGGATACGAGGAAGCTATGTGCCACACCTACTTGGCATACGATTTTATTATTAATTAGTGAATAATAGGGGTGATATTCTCAAAATCGGGTTTTTGATGATTTCTCAATTATAAGAGTATCAATACTTTTGAGTTGTGGATACGAGGAAGCTATGTGCCACACCTACTTGGCATACGATTTTATTATTAATTAGTGAATAATAGGGGTGATATTCTCAAAATCGGGTTTTTGATGATTTCTCAATTATAAGAGTATCAATACTTTTGAGTTGTGGATACGAGGAAGCTATGTGCCACACCTACTTGGCATACGATTTTATTATTAATTAGTGAATAATAGGGGTGATATTCTCAAAATCGTGTTTTTGATGATTTCTCAATTATAAGAGTATCAATACTTTCGAAATATGGATACGAGGAAGCTATGTGCCACACCTACTTGGCATACGATTTTATTATTAATTAGTGAATAATAGGGGTGATATTCTCAAAATCGGGTTTTTGATGATTTCTCAATTATAAGAGTATCAATACTTTTGAGTTGTGGATACGAGGAAGCTATGTGCCACACCTACTTGGCATACGATTTTATTATTAATTAGTGAATAATAGGGGTGATATTCTCAAAATCGGGTTTTTGATGATTTCTCAATTATAAGAGTATCAATACTTTCGAAATATGGATACGAGGAAGCTATGTGCCACACCTACTTGGCATACGATTTTATTATTAATTAGTGAATAATAGGGGTGATATTCTCAAAATCGGGTTTTTGATGATTTCTCAATTATAAGAGTATCAATACTTTTGAGTTGTGGATACGAGGAAGCTATGTGCCACACCTACTTGGCATACGATTTTATTATTAATTAGTGAATAATAGGGGTGATATTCTCAAAATCGGGTTTTTGATGATTTCTCAATTATAAGAGTATCAATACTTTCGAAATATGGATACGAGGAAGCTATGTGCCACACCTACTTGGCATACGATTTTATTATTAATTAGTGAATAATAGGGGTGATATTCTCAAAATCGGGTTTTTGATGATTTCTCAATTATAAGAGTATCAATACTTTTGAGTTGTGGATACGAGGAAGCTATGTGCCACACCTACTTGGCATACGATTTTATTATTAATTAGTGAATAATAGGGGTGATATTCTCAAAATCGGGTTTTTGATGATTTCTCAATTATAAGAGTATCAATACTTTTGAGTTGTGGATACGAGGAAGCTATGTGCCACACCTACTTGGCATACGATTTTATTATTAATTAGTGAATAATAGGGGTGATATTCTCAAAATCGGGTTTTTGATGATTTCTCAATTATAAGAGTATCAATACTTTCGAAATATGGATACGAGGAAGCTATGTGCCACACCTACTTGGCATACGATTTTATTATTAATTAGTGAATAATAGGGGTGATATTCTCAAAATCGGGTTTTTGATGATTTCTCAATTATAAGAGTATCAATACTTTTGAGTTGTGGATACGAGGAAGCTATGTGCCACACCTACTTGGCATACGATTTTATTATTAATTAGTGAATAATAGGGGTGATATTCTCAAAATCGGGTTTTTGATGATTTCTCAATTATAAGAGTATCAATACTTTTGAGTTGTGGATACGAGGAAGCTATGTGCCACACCTACTTGGCATACGATTTTATTATTAATTAGTGAATAATAGGGGTGATATTCTCAAAATCGGGTTTTTGATGATTTCTCAATTATAAGAGTATCAATACTTTTGAGTTGTGGATACGAGGAAGCTATGTGCCACACCTACTTGGCATACGATTTTATTATTAATTAGTGAATAATAGGGGTGATATTCTCAAAATCGGGTTTTTGATGATTTCTCAATTATAAGAGTATCAATACTTTCGAAATATGGATACGAGGAAGCTATGTGCCACACCCACCTGGCAAGCGTTTTATAAAACTTCTGAGTACGGGAACTGTGTTGGGCGGGTGGCGGATGAGCTGAAGGGCGGGTTTGTTGTCTTCTGAATGGCGAGGGGGGTTGCCTGACTGAAGTTCACCCCTTTTGATTTTCGTTTTCTCTTTCGGTCGCTAATTCTCAATATTTTTGATTTCTGATGGATTCCATATGTTGGGGACATCTGCTAGAATATGCCTGGTATCTCGGTTTTGGGAAAATTTATTCTAGTGCCCGCATATTTGGTCAATGAGTGAATCACCAAAAGATTAATTATGGTGTTTCGTCATAAAATATAGATTTTATGAGAAATTTGACATGGCACAAAGATGGAATACGAAGAAAGGAAACCAAATAATTTTACAGAATGAAAATCGGTCCACTGATAGCTGAGAACTTTTGGGAAAATGATTGAGCTCCTGACTCTCTCTTTTCCCGATATAGCTGTCTCTGTCGCACACTTGTCATCCCCTTTAGCCTTAAAGTTTTAAATCCAACTACCTGCCTGCAGCTTTGATATTAATAGAATTTAAGTAAACTTTTTATACGTAGGGATCAAAAGTTAGCTCCAGCTTTTGGTAATTATTCAAGTATGACTATTGCTTGAAAAGTATCGATTCTTCAAATAATCGATATATTAACAAAAATTGTATCGATTAAAAAAAAAATACTTTTCTAAAAGATCTACTCATTTTGAAGAATCCACGAAAAAAACCACAGGTGTTCTCTCTCTCTCTCACTCTCTCTCTCTCTCTCTCTCTCTCTCTCTCTCTCTCTCTCTCTCTCTCTCTCTCTCTGAGCTTCACAGGAAGTCCAAATCGGCCTAAGGCTGCATAATTCTTCGGCTCACACTCGTGGATAAAATCAATCAACAAATTCCCTTCCGAGTCCCAAAGAATGGATGCCATCACCAGTCAGAGAATGTCAATAGGTAGAGCCGTAGGCGCCCTAGTGACCACATGAAACGATCCACTTAATGTAACTGAAATATCGAAGCTAACTAATTTAGAAACTAAATAAGAGAATGTGAAGATTAATAATGCTTGATAAACTGATAGGTAAAATCCTATTGTAAAAAAAGAGTGAGTAAAATTGCTTCTTTTCGTCACTTTCCTGTCTGAGTTCTTTCTGCCAGTTCGCGGCGCACTCGTGTGTTCGATCATGTAAGCTACTCGTAGTTGTTTCATGTTCGCTATCAGAGGTAGCGCTGCCGTCGTAAGTGGAAACTCGTCACGTCACAGACTCCCGGTACATTTAAAATTTCCATCTTCCTTAAATTTTCTAAATTGTTTGGATGTGTTTTCGAGCAGACCATAATGATTTTCTTCCACATCAATGAACCCTCTTTTGAAAAAAAATGTGAGGCAAATTTCCTTTTGAACCACTCAAATAGGTACAATCTATTTACTTGAATATAGTGTGTGCAAAATTATGCAACCACAAGTCGGGTGTTTCCCTAATTTCTACTGTAATTGTGAAGAACTTTGAAAAAATCAATCAAAAGAATTATAAAAATTCAAATTAAAGATTAAAAAAATCTGGAATCCTCAATCAAAATGTATAAAGACAAAAAAAAAAAAAAACTTAACTTTTTCTCTGAAAACTTCAATTTGACACTAACTAGTCCTTTCGGGTTGGCTTGTTTTGAACTATTGGTCCGATGGCAATGAAATTCTTAGGGCTCGTCCAGGGACTAACGCGCACAACCCCTGTAAATGTCATCAAAATCAGACAGTCATCGTACGGTTATACTTCGAGACAAAGGAACTGACTACACATACAAAGGCCCTGAAATACAATTCAAGTGAAAATTCAGATTTTGGGGAACCAGCATATTTTCGTCTGGCCTGTGAAAGCAGAGATGAGAGTGGTTTGAAAAATAATAAAAAATACGAATGTTTCTCCGTAAAACGATTATACGTTAGAGGTGTGGCTACCCGAGTAGAGAATCACTCTTGAGTGGATGATATGGGAACGTAATGCTCAATCAATCGGATTATTTTGAAATCTTTCGAACTTTTTGACATTCTAGATTAATTTCTCAACGACGTCCAAGTGAAATCTTCGATTAGAAATGATTCGAGAGGACCAATAAGCCCTTTACGTAACAGATATGCTCAGTATGAAATTATAACTGCAATTCTGTTTGGGAGAAAAAATTATACAATAGCGATTGATTTGGAAAATAAATGAATAAATTTGTTGTAGTTCAGACCCGTTAATGAGCATTTATGTAAAAAATATTTCATTAAATTTTGATCATTAAGGAGTGTATCATAAATACCCTCAACTAACAATATAACAACTGTTTCCAAAAATTGCCCACACGATTTGTTTTAAGCATACCTAATATACAGTATGTTAGCGTGGGGGTAAAAATGTAATGGGGGGTGCATCTGATTTTTTTTTTAGATTTTTAATCGAAAGTAGGCCTCATCCTGAAAATTTTGAATTTTCTCTTTTTGGATGAGTAGATCTTTTTCAATGATTTTTCAAAGTTTCGAATGTTTATGACGTCACGCGCTCCTCCCGCCTGGGCGGGACCCCCCACTCCACTGTGACGTCACAAACATTCGAAATTTTTAAAAATCATAGAAAAAGGCCTTCTTACGCTAGAAGGTCGCGGTTGGTGTCAAAATTCTCAGAATGAGGTCTAGTTTAGATTAAAAATAACAATAAACAGATTTTCCGACCCATGCGCACACCCCAATCTACCAAAATGTGAATCTCCTGATCACCCTGTTCCCAAAACGCTGCAAATTACTACACGATAGTTTATTATTTCCTATGTAGATCACTCGTCTGCAAAGCTACCAACCAGCCAACATGAAGAAAAATATCGATCGTCTCTCGGTCAGCTGAAATTTGAACGGAGATTAGGCCTCTTTTGCGATTCACACTCGTGTTTCTGATTTATCGTAAGTACAACCCTTAAATTCTCGTAGGGAGCGAACGGTTAGTCCTACAGAGCTCCGCGTGGTCTCTAAAAATTCTAAAAATTCAATACTATCTTAAATACTATTTATAAATCTTCAATAAATCTTCTATTTATAGAGGAATATTCTATTTATAGAATATTCTATTTATAGAAGATAGTATTGAAGATTTATAAATCTTCAATACTATCTTAAATTGATGGAAAAAAATACCTTTATATCGAACTTTTTTGAGTTAGGTCGTTTTCAAAATTTCAAACCTTATTTTTCAACCCTTAGCAGTGACCTAAATCAACCAAAACCAACGGGACACAACTAGACCCTAAGTGGAGCCTACATACCAAATTTCATCAAAATCGGTCACTGCTAACTGAGGAAAGTGCCGCGTACGGCGGACGGACGGCCAAACTTTTATTCGATTTTTGGATTCTACGTACCTTGAAACGCAAACCAAAAAATTTTGAGGAGGGTTAAAAATGTTTTTTCCTTGGTCGATTCCAAAGGTTCATTATCTATATACATAAAACGCCAACCGTATGTAGGTATGTCGCCCGAACTTGGGGGTCCCGGGTTCGATTCCAGGCCGCGAAATCAATTTTTTTTTTATCTACAATTTTTTTGACTGCTTTTAGCTAAGTAGTTGAAAATAATAAACCAAAAGGCCCTACTATTTACCGGACAAGCGCTCTAACCCAGGCCCTAATGAGTAGAACTATTGAACAAATGAAGAGTCTTCTCCTAAACGGGCTTATATCTATTTTAACACTTTTTATTTTTTTCACGCATTCTGAATCTTTGGGATAAGGTCTATCACCTCACGAGTTGAATTCCTTCCAAAATGATTTGTGTCCCGCATTAAAAGCTTGCTAAAAATCTGGTTTGCCGACAAAACGGCTTACATCCCATCCTGTTGTTTTCAAACCTTTCTTTTTTGAGTTAGGTCGTTTTCAAAATTTCAAACCTTATTTTTCAACCCTGACCTAAATCAACCAAAATCATCGGGGTACAACTAGATCACGGCGGACGGACGGCCGAATTTTTATTCGATTTTTGGATTCTACATAAACCAACAAATTTTGAGGGGGGGTTAAAAAAAAAATTTCTTGGTCGATTCCACAGGTTCACTATGGAAAAAAATAAACCAAAAGTGCCCACACATTTTTTATATTGTTTTGTTGTCCTAGCATACCTAACATATCGTATGTTAGGGTGGGTCCACAGTCCAGAAAAAACGTTGCACTTTTTCATATTCGCTCTTACAGTCTACTGCACACGATACCTCATAATCAAAATTCGCCAAGAAAATCTCAGTAATCGTCACACTTTTAAAAATTCACTAATTTATCTGTCTAAGTCTAGTCTAATAAGGTGCGTGGGGGGAAGTGCAGAGTACAATTTGCATAGTTCAACTTTGGTAGACCCTGAAAAAATTCATTTTTAAAGCTAGATTTTTTTCCTTCTTTCATTACATCCCTCGGATTATCCTCTAACTAGTTTTGTAGTTAGTTTAAGGTTTTTTTTAGTTATAGTGGGTTTCTCGAGCAATACTATAATTTTTGTCCGTACTCCTCACTTACCCCGCCTAAATGGGGTAAGTGTAGAGCATCCCTTCATTTCTCACGTCGTTAGAGTTACAAATGCGAAGGGGGAAGTGAGTGGAAGAGCTCGTTTTAGGCATTATTTTTCTTTTTGCAAAGTTAAAATCGGACAGAAATTGATGAAGTTAAACAGTTTTAAAAAGTTAAAAACGCGGTATAGAGAAACTCACAAAATCTTGCAAAATTCAAAATTTTGAATCTTTATTAAAAATTGTTCAAATCACTATAAGTCATCAGTCTTATGAATAAGAACGTTTTTTGAATGTCTTCTACTACAAATGGTTATCTTAACATTGCAAAAGTTTGCATAAAACATCGAAATGAAAAAAGTCTATCAAGTGGGTGGCACATAGCTTCCTCCTATCCATAACCCGATTGTATAGATGATCCGATGCATACCTAGTAGCTTATCTCAAATCATCTATCTCTAAGTACCTTGCACTAACCTTTCAATTTGGGGGGGGGGGTGCATGATTTTCATAGGGGACCATCTCCACCACAACTCGCTTAATTCCTGAACATTTCATCGAAATCAGATGGGAAAGGGAAATGTAGAAGGAATGGCTGTAACAAGGAAACACACAGTTGCGTATGCGCAGTAGCTATTATCAGTTGGGGGCACTGGTATTCATAGGGGACCATCTCCATATCTAGACAAGAGTAAAAAGTTCCCAGTTACCTTAAAAGTGCCCAAGTTCACAACACGAGTAGATGAAAAATACATAGGTATTATGCTTGAGTGTAGGCTCCATACTTCCTTTGGTCATCCATTTAGGGGGAAGTGCGGAACTCCACACTTGCCCATGTTTCTTACTCTGCACTTTCCCCTACAGGAGGAAAAAACGGGGAAAGTGGAGAGGAGGTCTTATTTTCAAAATAACCAAAGTTAGAACAAAATGTCATACGTACAATGAAACTGCAACATTTTAAGTGTTTAATTACCTTGTCAGTCATTAGCAATATTAAAGTAGAGGCAGGTTAAAACCGGGTTGAAAAATAGTTGATCACCTCGACCTCACAGATGAAAAGACATGTGGTACATCATAACCTCACCGTGAAGGTTACAACCGATAAGAGCACACTCTAGTGGTGTTTTGTGAAACTTAACGTACTTCTCTACCACACCCACTGAGGATATTCATGTCAGCCCTTATGTTTGCTTGTGAAAGGTATATTCCCACTTACCCCATTTCTGCACTTACATTTACGCACCTTAGTATCTAGTCCAAGTGCACAGATCATCTCAACAATACGGTGTTAACAGTCGCCCTGGAAATGATGGAAGGTGATTTGGAAATGACCCCCAGCCATAAGACGCATCCTTGTCAATTCATCACACAACGGTCACCTCCAACAGAGCAGGAATAAGATGAGAGAAGGTGTGTTTCTACAGCAAATTCCAGAAAATAAAGCCTCGGGATATTTTTTTTTTTTTTTTTTTGCATCAGAGCTTTCTCATTTCCTTACAGTTTTGCCCCAGTTCTTCTGTTCCATACAACTCCACAAGAGACCCCCACCATTCAGCGTTCTTCTGTCAGTCTCCAGAAACTCATCGTGACGTGTGCTATGTGCCTTTTCATAGAACACCAACAAAAACAACACCCGGGCCCGGCCTGTCCCCCGTAAAAGTTGTAATCGTCCCGGAGCCCTGCAATATGTCACCCTTCCCCCTTTCAAGGAAGCGGCGAAACTCCCCGCCATCGTCAGTCCAAATAATTAGAAAAGTTTCGCCCTCTGAAAACGGGTTCAAGGCGAAGAATAGTCCCGTTTTTAGGAGAGCTCGGGAAAAGAGGAGGTTATTATGAACTTAGTTTTCCCTCGAAAGTGGACGTTCCGGGGCTTTGAATTGAGAAAGAAAAGAGTTTTAATGACCTGGAACACCATGTGACCAATGAGTCATTATGGCCCCTTCATTTGGTGCCGTTTGTTTGGCAAATCCGTTCGAACGACTCCTCTTTGGAATATAAATTGAGGTGTTATCGTTCGTTAGGTATTTAGTCGATGATTTTTTTTTAATGTCACAATCTCAATAGGAGGTTAACATTCATGGTGCACAACAATAATTCAAGTGATCAGAGGTGAGTTCAAAGCAACCATAATATAGATTTTCCGCGTCAAATTAAAAGTTTTCCGAAACGAAATAAAGGTTTTCCATTTCAAAATAAAGATCGTTAAGTTACGTTCACTGTAGCAGTCAGAAAAACTTTATGAAGACAAGATATGTAAGGTACCTACCATCACTCTAATTATGATTATAGAGTTGACGTTGCCATGTGACAACAACCTAGAAACTAAAAGACTTTTTTAAAACATTAATACCTAATTAGTTTTGTTTTGCAGGAGAATCTAGGGAAAGAAAGTGGTGGAACGACCCGATCGCTATCTAGATGAACATTTTCTTCTTTTGACATTTTCATGTCTTTGCTTTGGCACATGAACTGAAAAATCGTCACGGAAACTAAGCAAATCCAATAAATAAAATAGACTCACTGTGTTGCGTAGAAAACAATAAACTGTTTTCTTATTTTGATGCTTGGGTACATGAACTAACACCTTACTTCACTACCTTGTTGTGTACTGCCGTGAGAAGGAAAAACAGCTTATCTATGAAATTCTGGGCGCCCGAAAAATGCCTCAAGGATTTTGAGCTTACCACTCCATTATTCGTCTCCAGTTTATAGTTTTAAGTCCACATTTTCGATCGTCTGTTAGGTTACATCCTATCGATCGTGCTGATATCGATTAAATACAAGAAACATCGATTTTACTTCGATTATTCATAGTTAAGCTCTTTCTCCCAGTTAATAACCAAAACTGTGGCAGCGATTTGGTTACATCCTATCGATCGTGCTGATATCGATTAAATACAAGAAACATCGATTTTACTTCGATTATTCATAGTTAAGCTCTTTCTCCCAGTTAATAACCAAAACTGTGGCAGCGATTTGGAGGAAAAACCACTTGAGCTGTTTTTCCTCCACATCTTATACAAATCAAACGAACATTATATTTGAGAAACCCACTTATAATATTAGGGAAAACCAGCTCAGCTGTTCAAACAACTTCTCAAATTCAGGGAAAACATCTGATGTTACCAATGGAGTGAGGGGATTAGGAGGCAAAACCACTTGGCTGAAGCGGAAAATGGCTCAGCATGAAAGATCTAGTCGACCGATTTGGAGGAAAAACAGCTTATGTATAGTTGAGTGGTTTTTCCTCCACATTAAATTACGAAAGACCAGGCCAAGGCGTGCTAACCGTCAAAGATAAGCCCTTTTTCCTCCGAACGATCAAAGGCAAGCTGTTTTTCCTCCACATTTAACTACAGAATTTCTAGTTGAGCTTTTCTGACCAAATTTTTCAATTTCGCGATTTTATTATTTAAGCTGTTTTTCCTTCTCACGGCAGTGTAGTGGTTGACATGAAATGTCCCAATGTGTTGCAGACTCGTATGCAAGCATTTAAAATTGAGTTTATGATTTCGAATCGAGTGTGAAGCGTTTAGTTCCTTTTTTGTACTTTTTGGTAAGATGGACCCACTTCCGTTATCGACCGGTGGTAATGTCTGTAGATCCCTGCCTAATCTATAGAAAACCAGAAATTCGCCCTCAATGAAAAAGACAATCAAATCTGTTTGAGGCATCATTAAGAAAGGCATTCAGTCTGAAATTGAAATCTATGTACTCGTAGGTAAACAACATTAATTTATTTTATTTACGAACGAATTAGGAACAAAGCACACGATACCTACATCACACAGCCAATTGATAACAACACTGAGACAACCTAGGTTTTTGAGCTCCAGAAGGTTCATCTTATCATCCCTAGACAGCGCTCACGCCGTTCCACCACTTTCTTCCCCTAGATCCTCCATTGTTTTCCTAACTTTCATCGTGTTCCTTTTGGTTTATTATTTTCAATAATAAACCTTTGGAATCGACCAAGAAAAAAAATTTTTTTAACACCCCCTCAAAATTTTATGGTTTACGTTTCAAGGTACGTAGAATCCAAAAAACGAATAAAAATTTGGCAGTGCGTCCGCTGTACGCGGCACTTTTGCCACTTAGCATTGACCGATTTTGATGAAATTTGGTATGTAGGCTCCATTTGGGGTCTAGTTGTGCCCCGAAGATTTTGGTTGATGTAGGTCACTTTCGAGGGTTCCAAAATCAATTTTAAAATTTTGAAAACGCCCTAACTCAAAAAATTTTGATGTAAAGGTATTGTTTTTCCTTCAATTTAAGATTCTATAGAATTTTTAGAATTTTTTGGGACCACCCGGAGCCCTGTAGGACAAACCGTTCGCTCCCTACTAGAATTTACGGGTTGGACGTGCGATAAATCAGAAACACGAGTGTGAATCGCAAAAGAGGCCTAATCTCTAATCTCCGTTCAAATTATAGCTGACCGAAATGTGATCGAAGTTTTTCTCCATGTTGGATGGTTGGTGGCTTTGCAGACGAGTGATCTAGCTGCAGACGAGTGACGAGTGATTGTATGGAAAAATAAAAATAATAAACCATTGTGTAATAATTTGCAGCGTTTTTTAATTGATTTTTTGTTTCTTTGTTTTTTGACAACAATGAACTAAAAAACAACGAACCAAAAAACTGAACTCGATTAAAATTGAAGACAACAAAACTAAAAATGTTATAGATCATTCTCAACTGCTGCGTTTGAAATGGAAGATCTTTATTTCGATATAGAAGATCTTGAAATGGAAAACCATTAATTTGACGCGGAAAAACTATACTATAAAAGAATAGGTACTTACTACGAAATACCGCCATGAATGATACATGATTATATTGATAGTTCCTCTCAATGAACAAGAAAAAATTCTGCCAAGCTTCCTCGTATCCATAACCCGATTGTATACCTAGATGATCGGATCCATAGTAGCTTATCTCTAAGTACTTCGCACCACCTTCCTAGGGGACCATCTAGACGTCAACCCGCACAATCTCTGAATATTGTTGGAAAATGCAGAAGTAACGGCTGTTACAAGGATTTCACGTTTGGCCATGCGCACAAAATACTTTCAATTTTGGGGCCATGAATTTCGTAGGGGACCATCCCCACCCCAACCCCGCATAATTCCTGAAAATTTCATCGAAATCAGATGGGAAATGTAGAAGTTATAGCTGGTACAAGGATTTCACGTTCGCGCATGCGCAGTGGCAACTATCGGTCTAAAAACCATGATTTTCATAGAGGACCATCTCAATCCGCACAATCCCCTGAAAATTTCATCGAAATCGGATGAGAATTGTAGAAGTTATGGCAAAGATTCCACGACAGACAGACACGGAACCAAAATTGTTCAGGAAGGACGAAAATCAAAAACGTAAGTCATAATTTTAATTTTGGAGAACATTTTTTTTCAACCTTGAAAAGTGAAAACAAAGCTTCTGCTACCTTTCAGATAAGAAATAAGAAATCTAACTACACAACAAACAAGTCCAATTAAAACGCCCATAATAGATTGAAATCGGATGGAAACGGTAGAAATTATATTTGTTGGTTATCAACCTGGGAGCCTTTGCAATTCATAGGGGACCGTCTACACTCCAACCTTAACAATCTATGAGAATTTAATATAATTCGGACTGTAAATTCTGACAGCTGTGTCCGTTGCGAGTATTTGCGAACACACAGACACAAAACCAAAATTGTTCAGGAAGGTCTAAAACGTGAAATACGAGTGGAAATTTAAATTGTGGGGGACTTTTTTTTTATCCTTGAAAATAGGATAACCCGGTATTCTCGGAACAAAATTAGAGATGAACATGAAAATGGCGATTCACGAGCGTGTTATTATTACAATCTTGGACATAGAATGGCACTACGACTGTAAGAATACAATACAGTTAGAAGAAATCTAATTTCCTATTTTATGCACGTAAAAGAACACATTAAACGCCTGCAACTTATCAAAACAACGTTACATAATTTTCATTGATACGTACCTACTGTTGGCCTAAGGGTATCTTGATACACTTTTAAAGGCAGACGCACTCGCCTACTCAAGTAATTAGATTTGGCAGTAACCAACTACTTTTTCAGTTTTGTTTTGAGATGTCCTTGTTAATATATGTGAGGTTCACATCTACTAAGCAGTTTATCACACATATAAGAATAGTCAATAGATACGTTCCGAAAAAAGGTAGAGACCACAGTACATTAGCATGCATTTTAGCCTGCTGTATCCAAAGATGTTGTCAGGTTTCTTTGACTTTCAGATGTTTTGATGAACAAGTCGGTAAGCGAGGTAAGCGGTCAAAATTATGATAAGATAGAAACGTCAAGAATACTACATAAACAACGAATGGCATGGAGGTAAGTCCAAAAAGCAAGACAATCCGATCAAGCAAAAGTTGATAAGAACTTATGGAGGTAAGTATTTTGTTTTAAAACTGCTTATATTAACCCATTACAACCCACAAAACATATTTTAATAGACTTTAACCCATTAACGCTCAAAACTTTTCTTCTGTATATATTTTGAAAATGAATCTGATATTTCGACCCAAAATAGTCTAGGAACACTGGAAAACTAATTGCAAAAATCTCCTGGTCTAATTTCATGGATTTACGTCGCCATATCGCAGACTGATTTTTTTTTTAACCTGAGATTTTTGTAGTTTGTATCATGATCTCACTGGATCTACTAGGAACTTTCTTGGAATATTGGATGCGGAATACGTCCCATATTAAGTGAGTAATCCATCAACCAATTTTTACGTCCATAATTCGTCAAAAAATACCACTAAAGGGGGCATTAGACAAAGTATCGTTGCCCTGATGATGACAAAATGGGTATTTGGTAGTTAAGTAAGTTGCCAGGTCAAGTACCTAGTCAGCTGAAGATGACATCCAATGAGCTAAGTGCTACACCCACTTGTCAGACTACTCCGATTTACCGCGTATTTGGTGGAATAATCGATTATTCTGATGACATAGAATCAGGTCATTTACCCAATCCAGTTCTAGATGAAGCTTCGCGCTATGTGCCACACCCTCATGGCAC
>WIXP02000051.1:0-54697 GCA_009739505.2 Apolygus lucorum
GTACAATTCAGGGCTCCTACATTCTTAGTTTTGTGAGACAACTTCCTATCCATGCAAATAGTAGGTAACGACGAACCCCCGTCGAAACGCGTCTAAATTGATAAATTTAGGATAAATGCGAAGGATTCTTATAGAATTATCACAACTGAGTAGAATTGAGTACAATTCAGGCTCCTACATTCTTAGTTTTGTGAGACAACTTCCTATCCATGCAAATAGTAGGTAACGACGAACCCCCGTCGAAACGCGTCTAAATTGATAAATTTAGGATAAATGCGAAGGATTCTTATAGAATTATCACAACTGAGTAGAAATGAGTACAATTCAGGCTCCTACATTCTTAGTTTTGTGAGACAACTTCCTATCCATGCAAATAGTAGGTAACGACGAACCCCCGTCGAAACGCGTCTAAATTGATAAATTTAGGATAAATGCGAAGGATTCTTATAGAATTATCACAACTGAGTAGAAATTGAGTACAATTCAGGCTCCTACATTCTTAGTTTTGTGAGACAACTTCCTATCCATGCAAATAGTAGGTAACGACGAACCCCCGTCGAAACGCGTCTAAATTGATAAATTTAGGATAAATGCGAAGGATTCTTATAGAATTATCACAACTGAGTAGAAATGAGTACAATTCAGGCTCCTACATTCTTAGTTTTGTGAGACAACTTCCTATCCATGCAAATAGTAGGTAACGACGAACCCCCGTCGAAACGCGTCTAAATTGATAAATTTAGGATAAATGCGAAGGATTCTTATAGAATTATCACAACTGAGTAGAAATGAGTACAATTCAGGCTCCTACATTCTTAGTTTTGTGAGACAACTTCCTATCCATGCAAATAGTAGGTAACGACGAACCCCCGTCGAAACGCGTCTAAATTGATAAATTTAGGATAAATGCGAAGGATTCTTATAGAATTATCACAACTGAGTAGAATTGAGTACAATTCAGGCTCCTACATTCTTAGTTTTGTGAGACAACTTCCTATCCATGCAAATAGTAGGTAACGACGAACCCCCGTCGAAACGCGTCTAAATTGATAAATTTAGGATAAATGCGAAGGATTCTTATAGAATTATCACAACTGAGTAGAAATGAGTACAATTCAGGCTCCTACATTCTTAGTTTTGTGAGACAACTTCCTATCCATGCAAATAGTAGGTAACGACGAACCCCCGTCGAAACGCGTCTAAATTGATAAATTTAGGATAAATGCGAAGGATTCTTATAGAATTATCACAACTGAGTAGAAATGAGTACAATTCAGGCTCCTACATTCTTAGTTTTGTGAGACAACTTCCTATCCATGCAAATAGTAGGTAACGACGAACCCCCGTCGAAACGCGTCTAAATTGATAAATTTAGGAT
The DNA here is from genome assembly GCA_009739505.2 of Apolygus lucorum. NCBI lineage: Eukaryota > Metazoa > Arthropoda > Insecta > Hemiptera > Miridae > Apolygus > Apolygus lucorum. Next base: position 1,379 of record WIXP02000051.1, read on the forward strand.
AAATGCGAAGGATTCTTATAGAATTATCACAACTGAGTAGAAATGAGTACAATTCAGGCTCCTACATTCTTAGTTTTGTGAGACAACTTCCTATCCATGCAAATAGTAGGTAACGACGAACCCCCGTCGAAACGCGTCTAAATTGATAAATTTAGGATAAATGCGAAGGATTCTTATAGAATTATCACAACTGAGTAGAAATGAGTACAATTCAGGCTCCTACATTCTTAGTTTTGTGAGACAACTTCCTATCCATGCAAATAGTAGGTAACGACGAACCCCCGTCGAAACGCGTCTAAATTGATAAATTTAGGATAAATGCGAAGGATTCTTATAGAATTATCACAACTGAGTAGAAATTGAGTACAATTCAGGCTCCTACATTCTTAGTTTTGTGAGACAACTTCCTATCCATGCAAATAGTAGGTAACGACGAACCCCCGTCGAAACGCGTCTAAATTGATAAATTTAGGATAAATGCGAAGGATTCTTATAGAATTATCACAACTGAGTAGAAATGAGTACAATTCAGGCTCCTACATTCTTAGTTTTGTGAGACAACTTCCTATCCATGCAAATAGTAGGTAACGACGAACCCCCGTCGAAACGCGTCTAAATTGATAAATTTAGGATAAATGCGAAGGATTCTTATAGAATTATCACAACTGAGTAGAAATGAGTACAATTCAGGCTCCTACATTCTTAGTTTTGTGAGACAACTTCCTATCCATGCAAATAGTAGGTAACGACGAACCCCCGTCGAAACGCGTCTAAATTGATAAATTTAGGATAAATGCGAAGGATTCTTATAGAATTATCACAACTGAGTAGAAATGAGTACAATTCAGGCTCCTACATTCTTAGTTTTGTGAGACAACTTCCTATCCATGCAAATAGTAGGTAACGACGAACCCCCGTCGAAACGCGTCTAAATTGATAAATTTAGGATAAATGCGAAGGATTCTTATAGAATTATCACAACTGAGTAGAAATGAGTACAATTCAGGCTCCTACATTCTTAGTTTTGTGAGACAACTTCCTATCCATGCAAATAGTAGGTAACGACGAACCCCCGTCGAAACGCGTCTAAATTGATAAATTTAGGATAAATGCGAAGGATTCTTATAGAATTATCACAACTGAGTAGAAATGAGTACAATTCAGGCTCCTACATTCTTAGTTTTGTGAGACAACTTCCTATCCATGCAAATAGTAGGTAACGACGAACCCCCGTCGAAACGCGTCTAAATTGATAAATTTAGGATAAATGCGAAGGATTCTTATAGAATTATCACAACTGAGTAGAAATGAGTACAATTCAGGCTCCTACATTCTTAGTTTTGTGAGACAACTTCCTATCCATGCAAATAGTAGGTAACGACGAACCCCCGTCGAAACGCGTCTAAATTGATAAATTTAGGATAAATGCGAAGGATTCTTATAGAATTATCACAACTGAGTAGAAATGAGTACAATTCAGGCTCCTACATTCTTAGTTTTGTGAGACAACTTCCTATCCATGCAAATAGTAGGTAACGACGAACCCCCGTCGAAACGCGTCTAAATTGATAAATTTAGGATAAATGCGAAGGATTCTTATAGAATTATCACAACTGAGTAGAAATGAGTACAATTCAGGCTCCTACATTCTTAGTTTTGTGAGACAACTTCCTATCCATGCAAATAGTAGGTAACGACGAACCCCCGTCGAAACGCGTCTAAATTGATAAATTTAGGATAAATGCGAAGGATTCTTATAGAATTATCACAACTGAGTAGAAATGAGTACAATTCAGGCTCCTACATTCTTAGTTTTGTGAGACAACTTCCTATCCATGCAAATAGTAGGTAACGACGAACCCCCGTCGAAACGCGTCTAAATTGATAAATTTAGGATAAATGCGAAGGATTCTTATAGAATTATCACAACTGAGTAGAAATGAGTACAATTCAGGCTCCTACATTCTTAGTTTTGTGAGACAACTTCCTATCCATGCAAATAGTAGGTAACGACGAACCCCCGTCGAAACGCGTCTAAATTGATAAATTTAGGATAAATGCGAAGGATTCTTATAGAATTATCACAACTGAGTAGAAATGAGTACAATTCAGGCTCCTACATTCTTAGTTTTGTGAGACAACTTCCTATCCATGCAAATAGTAGGTAACGACGAACCCCCGTCGAAACGCGTCTAAATTGATAAATTTAGGATAAATGCGAAGGATTCTTATAGAATTATCACAACTGAGTAGAAATGAGTACAATTCAGGCTCCTACATTCTTAGTTTTGTGAGACAACTTCCTATCCATGCAAATAGTAGGTAACGACGAACCCCCGTCGAAACGCGTCTAAATTGATAAATTTAGGATAAATGCGAAGGATTCTTATAGAATTATCACAACTGAGTAGAAATGAGTACAATTCAGGCTCCTACATTCTTAGTTTTGTGAGACAACTTCCTATCCATGCAAATAGTAGGTAACGACGAACCCCCGTCGAAACGCGTCTAAATTGATAAATTTAGGATAAATGCGAAGGATTCTTATAGAATTATCACAACTGAGTAGAAATGAGTACAATTCAGGCTCCTACATTCTTAGTTTTGTGAGACAACTTCCTATCCATGCAAATAGTAGGTAACGACGAACCCCCGTCGAAACGCGTCTAAATTGATAAATTTAGGATAAATGCGAAGGATTCTTATAGAATTATCACAACTGAGTAGAAATGAGTACAATTCAGGCTCCTACATTCTTAGTTTTGTGAGACAACTTCCTATCCATGCAAATAGTAGGTAACGACGAACCCCCGTCGAAACGCGTCTAAATTGATAAATTTAGGATAAATGCGAAGGATTCTTATAGAATTATCACAACTGAGTAGAAATGAGTACAATTCAGGCTCCTACATTCTTAGTTTTGTGAGACAACTTCCTATCCATGCAAATAGTAGGTAACGACGAACCCCCGTCGAAACGCGTCTAAATTGATAAATTTAGGATAAATGCGAAGGATTCTTATAGAATTATCACAACTGAGTAGAAATGAGTACAATTCAGGCTCCTACATTCTTAGTTTTGTGAGACAACTTCCTATCCATGCAAATAGTAGGTAACGACGAACCCCCGTCGAAACGCGTCTAAATTGATAAATTTAGGATAAATGCGAAGGATTCTTATAGAATTATCACAACTGAGTAGAAATGAGTACAATTCAGGCTCCTACATTCTTAGTTTTGTGAGACAACTTCCTATCCATGCAAATAGTAGGTAACGACGAACCCCCGTCGAAACGCGTCTAAATTGATAAATTTAGGATAAATGCGAAGGATTCTTATAGAATTATCACAACTGAGTAGAAATGAGTACAATTCAGGCTCCTACATTCTTAGTTTTGTGAGACAACTTCCTATCCATGCAAATAGTAGGTAACGACGAACCCCCGTCGAAACGCGTCTAAATTGATAAATTTAGGATAAATGCGAAGGATTCTTATAGAATTATCACAACTGAGTAGAAATGAGTACAATTCAGGCTCCTACATTCTTAGTTTTGTGAGACAACTTCCTATCCATGCAAATAGTAGGTAACGACGAACCCCCGTCGAAACGCGTCTAAATTGATAAATTTAGGATAAATGCGAAGGATTCTTATAGAATTATCACAACTGAGTAGAAATGAGTACAATTCAGGCTCCTACATTCTTAGTTTTGTGAGACAACTTCCTATCCATGCAAATAGTAGGTAACGACGAACCCCCGTCGAAACGCGTCTAAATTGATAAATTTAGGATAAATGCGAAGGATTCTTATAGAATTATCACAACTGAGTAGAAATGAGTACAATTCAGGCTCCTACATTCTTAGTTTTGTGAGACAACTTCCTATCCATGCAAATAGTAGGTAACGACGAACCCCCGTCGAAACGCGTCTAAATTGATAAATTTAGGATAAATGCGAAGGATTCTTATAGAATTATCACAACTGAGTAGAAATGAGTACAATTCAGGCTCCTACATTCTTAGTTTTGTGAGACAACTTCCTATCCATGCAAATAGTAGGTAACGACGAACCCCCGTCGAAACGCGTCTAAATTGATAAATTTAGGATAAATGCGAAGGATTCTTATAGAATTATCACAACTGAGTAGAAATGAGTACAATTCAGGCTCCTACATTCTTAGTTTTGTGAGACAACTTCCTATCCATGCAAATAGTAGGTAACGACGAACCCCCGTCGAAACGCGTCTAAATTGATAAATTTAGGATAAATGCGAAGGATTCTTATAGAATTATCACAACTGAGTAGAAATGAGTACAATTCAGGCTCCTACATTCTTAGTTTTGTGAGACAACTTCCTATCCATGCAAATAGTAGGTAACGACGAACCCCCGTCGAAACGCGTCTAAATTGATAAATTTAGGATAAATGCGAAGGATTCTTATAGAATTATCACAACTGAGTAGAAATGAGTACAATTCAGGCTCCTACATTCTTAGTTTTGTGAGACAACTTCCTATCCATGCAAATAGTAGGTAACGACGAACCCCCGTCGAAACGCGTCTAAATTGATAAATTTAGGATAAATGCGAAGGATTCTTATAGAATTATCACAACTGAGTAGAAATGAGTACAATTCAGGCTCCTACATTCTTAGTTTTGTGAGACAACTTCCTATCCATGCAAATAGTAGGTAACGACGAACCCCCGTCGAAACGCGTCTAAATTGATAAATTTAGGATAAATGCGAAGGATTCTTATAGAATTATCACAACTGAGTAGAAATGAGTACAATTCAGGCTCCTACATTCTTAGTTTTGTGAGACAACTTCCTATCCATGCAAATAGTAGGTAACGACGAACCCCCGTCGAAACGCGTCTAAATTGATAAATTTAGGATAAATGCGAAGGATTCTTATAGAATTATCACAACTGAGTAGAAATGAGTACAATTCAGGCTCCTACATTCTTAGTTTTGTGAGACAACTTCCTATCCATGCAAATAGTAGGTAACGACGAACCCCCGTCGAAACGCGTCTAAATTGATAAATTTAGGATAAATGCGAAGGATTCTTATAGAATTATCACAACTGAGTAGAAATGAGTACAATTCAGGCTCCTACATTCTTAGTTTTGTGAGACAACTTCCTATCCATGCAAATAGTAGGTAACGACGAACCCCCGTCGAAACGCGTCTAAATTGATAAATTTAGGATAAATGCGAAGGATTCTTATAGAATTATCACAACTGAGTAGAAATGAGTACAATTCAGGCTCCTACATTCTTAGTTTTGTGAGACAACTTCCTATCCATGCAAATAGTAGGTAACGACGAACCCCCGTCGAAACGCGTCTAAATTGATAAATTTAGGATAAATGCGAAGGATTCTTATAGAATTATCACAACTGAGTAGAAATGAGTACAATTCAGGCTCCTACATTCTTAGTTTTGTGAGACAACTTCCTATCCATGCAAATAGTAGGTAACGACGAACCCCCGTCGAAACGCGTCTAAATTGATAAATTTAGGATAAATGCGAAGGATTCTTATAGAATTATCACAACTGAGTAGAAATGAGTACAATTCAGGCTCCTACATTCTTAGTTTTGTGAGACAACTTCCTATCCATGCAAATAGTAGGTAACGACGAACCCCCGTCGAAACGCGTCTAAATTGATAAATTTAGGATAAATGCGAAGGATTCTTATAGAATTATCACAACTGAGTAGAAATGAGTACAATTCAGGCTCCTACATTCTTAGTTTTGTGAGACAACTTCCTATCCATGCAAATAGTAGGTAACGACGAACCCCCGTCGAAACGCGTCTAAATTGATAAATTTAGGATAAATGCGAAGGATTCTTATAGAATTATCACAACTGAGTAGAAATGAGTACAATTCAGGCTCCTACATTCTTAGTTTTGTGAGACAACTTCCTATCCATGCAAATAGTAGGTAACGACGAACCCCCGTCGAAACGCGTCTAAATTGATAAATTTAGGATAAATGCGAAGGATTCTTATAGAATTATCACAACTGAGTAGAAATGAGTACAATTCAGGCTCCTACATTCTTAGTTTTGTGAGACAACTTCCTATCCATGCAAATAGTAGGTAACGACGAACCCCCGTCGAAACGCGTCTAAATTGATAAATTTAGGATAAATGCGAAGGATTCTTATAGAATTATCACAACTGAGTAGAAATGAGTACAATTCAGGCTCCTACATTCTTAGTTTTGTGAGACAACTTCCTATCCATGCAAATAGTAGGTAACGACGAACCCCCGTCGAAACGCGTCTAAATTGATAAATTTAGGATAAATGCGAAGGATTCTTATAGAATTATCACAACTGAGTAGAAATGAGTACAATTCAGGCTCCTACATTCTTAGTTTTGTGAGACAACTTCCTATCCATGCAAATAGTAGGTAACGACGAACCCCCGTCGAAACGCGTCTAAATTGATAAATTTAGGATAAATGCGAAGGATTCTTATAGAATTATCACAACTGAGTAGAAATGAGTACAATTCAGGCTCCTACATTCTTAGTTTTGTGAGACAACTTCCTATCCATGCAAATAGTAGGTAACGACGAACCCCCGTCGAAACGCGTCTAAATTGATAAATTTAGGATAAATGCGAAGGATTCTTATAGAATTATCACAACTGAGTAGAAATGAGTACAATTCAGGCTCCTACATTCTTAGTTTTGTGAGACAACTTCCTATCCATGCAAATAGTAGGTAACGACGAACCCCCGTCGAAACGCGTCTAAATTGATAAATTTAGGATAAATGCGAAGGATTCTTATAGAATTATCACAACTGAGTAGAAATGAGTACAATTCAGGCTCCTACATTCTTAGTTTTGTGAGACAACTTCCTATCCATGCAAATAGTAGGTAACGACGAACCCCCGTCGAAACGCGTCTAAATTGATAAATTTAGGATAAATGCGAAGGATTCTTATAGAATTATCACAACTGAGTAGAAATGAGTACAATTCAGGCTCCTACATTCTTAGTTTTGTGAGACAACTTCCTATCCATGCAAATAGTAGGTAACGACGAACCCCCGTCGAAACGCGTCTAAATTGATAAATTTAGGATAAATGCGAAGGATTCTTATAGAATTATCACAACTGAGTAGAAATGAGTACAATTCAGGCTCCTACATTCTTAGTTTTGTGAGACAACTTCCTATCCATGCAAATAGTAGGTAACGACGAACCCCCGTCGAAACGCGTCTAAATTGATAAATTTAGGATAAATGCGAAGGATTCTTATAGAATTATCACAACTGAGTAGAAATGAGTACAATTCAGGCTCCTACATTCTTAGTTTTGTGAGACAACTTCCTATCCATGCAAATAGTAGGTAACGACGAACCCCCGTCGAAACGCGTCTAAATTGATAAATTTAGGATAAATGCGAAGGATTCTTATAGAATTATCACAACTGAGTAGAAATTGAGTACAATTCAGGCTCCTACATTCTTAGTTTTGTGAGACAACTTCCTATCCATGCAAATAGTAGGTAACGACGAACCCCCGTCGAAACGCGTCTAAATTGATAAATTTAGGATAAATGCGAAGGATTCTTATAGAATTATCACAACTGAGTAGAAATGAGTACAATTCAGGCTCCTACATTCTTAGTTTTGTGAGACAACTTCCTATCCATGCAAATAGTAGGTAACGACGAACCCCCGTCGAAACGCGTCTAAATTGATAAATTTAGGATAAATGCGAAGGATTCTTATAGAATTATCACAACTGAGTAGAAATGAGTACAATTCAGGCTCCTACATTCTTAGTTTTGTGAGACAACTTCCTATCCATGCAAATAGTAGGTAACGACGAACCCCCGTCGAAACGCGTCTAAATTGATAAATTTAGGATAAATGCGAAGGATTCTTATAGAATTATCACAACTGAGTAGAAATGAGTACAATTCAGGCTCCTACATTCTTAGTTTTGTGAGACAACTTCCTATCCATGCAAATAGTAGGTAACGACGAACCCCCGTCGAAACGCGTCTAAATTGATAAATTTAGGATAAATGCGAAGGATTCTTATAGAATTATCACAACTGAGTAGAAATTGAGTACAATTCAGGCTCCTACATTCTTAGTTTTGTGAGACAACTTCCTATCCATGCAAATAGTAGGTAACGACGAACCCCCGTCGAAACGCGTCTAAATTGATAAATTTAGGATAAATGCGAAGGATTCTTATAGAATTATCACAACTGAGTAGAAATGAGTACAATTCAGGCTCCTACATTCTTAGTTTTGTGAGACAACTTCCTATCCATGCAAATAGTAGGTAACGACGAACCCCCGTCGAAACGCGTCTAAATTGATAAATTTAGGATAAATGCGAAGGATTCTTATAGAATTATCACAACTGAGTAGAAATGAGTACAATTCAGGCTCCTACATTCTTAGTTTTGTGAGACAACTTCCTATCCATGCAAATAGTAGGTAACGACGAACCCCCGTCGAAACGCGTCTAAATTGATAAATTTAGGATAAATGCGAAGGATTCTTATAGAATTATCACAACTGAGTAGAAATGAGTACAATTCAGGCTCCTACATTCTTAGTTTTGTGAGACAACTTCCTATCCATGCAAATAGTAGGTAACGACGAACCCCCGTCGAAACGCGTCTAAATTGATAAATTTAGGATAAATGCGAAGGATTCTTATAGAATTATCACAACTGAGTAGAAATGAGTACAATTCAGGCTCCTACATTCTTAGTTTTGTGAGACAACTTCCTATCCATGCAAATAGTAGGTAACGACGAACCCCCGTCGAAACGCGTCTAAATTGATAAATTTAGGATAAATGCGAAGGATTCTTATAGAATTATCACAACTGAGTAGAAATGAGTACAATTCAGGCTCCTACATTCTTAGTTTTGTGAGACAACTTCCTATCCATGCAAATAGTAGGTAACGACGAACCCCCGTCGAAACGCGTCTAAATTGATAAATTTAGGATAAATGCGAAGGATTCTTATAGAATTATCACAACTGAGTAGAAATGAGTACAATTCAGGCTCCTACATTCTTAGTTTTGTGAGACAACTTCCTATCCATGCAAATAGTAGGTAACGACGAACCCCCGTCGAAACGCGTCTAAATTGATAAATTTAGGATAAATGCGAAGGATTCTTATAGAATTATCACAACTGAGTAGAAATGAGTACAATTCAGGCTCCTACATTCTTAGTTTTGTGAGACAACTTCCTATCCATGCAAATAGTAGGTAACGACGAACCCCCGTCGAAACGCGTCTAAATTGATAAATTTAGGATAAATGCGAAGGATTCTTATAGAATTATCACAACTGAGTAGAAATGAGTACAATTCAGGCTCCTACATTCTTAGTTTTGTGAGACAACTTCCTATCCATGCAAATAGTAGGTAACGACGAACCCCCGTCGAAACGCGTCTAAATTGATAAATTTAGGATAAATGCGAAGGATTCTTATAGAATTATCACAACTGAGTAGAATTGAGTACAATTCAGGCTCCTACATTCTTAGTTTTGTGAGACAACTTCCTATCCATGCAAATAGTAGGTAACGACGAACCCCCGTCGAAACGCGTCTAAATTGATAAATTTAGGATAAATGCGAAGGATTCTTATAGAATTATCACAACTGAGTAGAAATGAGTACAATTCAGGCTCCTACATTCTTAGTTTTGTGAGACAACTTCCTATCCATGCAAATAGTAGGTAACGACGAACCCCCGTCGAAACGCGTCTAAATTGATAAATTTAGGATAAATGCGAAGGATTCTTATAGAATTATCACAACTGAGTAGAAATGAGTACAATTCAGGCTCCTACATTCTTAGTTTTGTGAGACAACTTCCTATCCATGCAAATAGTAGGTAACGACGAACCCCCGTCGAAACGCGTCTAAATTGATAAATTTAGGATAAATGCGAAGGATTCTTATAGAATTATCACAACTGAGTAGAAATGAGTACAATTCAGGCTCCTACATTCTTAGTTTTGTGAGACAACTTCCTATCCATGCAAATAGTAGGTAACGACGAACCCCCGTCGAAACGCGTCTAAATTGATAAATTTAGGATAAATGCGAAGGATTCTTATAGAATTATCACAACTGAGTAGAAATGAGTACAATTCAGGCTCCTACATTCTTAGTTTTGTGAGACAACTTCCTATCCATGCAAATAGTAGGTAACGACGAACCCCCGTCGAAACGCGTCTAAATTGATAAATTTAGGATAAATGCGAAGGATTCTTATAGAATTATCACAACTGAGTAGAAATGAGTACAATTCAGGCTCCTACATTCTTAGTTTTGTGAGACAACTTCCTATCCATGCAAATAGTAGGTAACGACGAACCCCCGTCGAAACGCGTCTAAATTGATAAATTTAGGATAAATGCGAAGGATTCTTATAGAATTATCACAACTGAGTAGAAATGAGTACAATTCAGGCTCCTACATTCTTAGTTTTGTGAGACAACTTCCTATCCATGCAAATAGTAGGTAACGACGAACCCCCGTCGAAACGCGTCTAAATTGATAAATTTAGGATAAATGCGAAGGATTCTTATAGAATTATCACAACTGAGTAGAAATGAGTACAATTCAGGCTCCTACATTCTTAGTTTTGTGAGACAACTTCCTATCCATGCAAATAGTAGGTAACGACGAACCCCCGTCGAAACGCGTCTAAATTGATAAATTTAGGATAAATGCGAAGGATTCTTATAGAATTATCACAACTGAGTAGAAATGAGTACAATTCAGGCTCCTACATTCTTAGTTTTGTGAGACAACTTCCTATCCATGCAAATAGTAGGTAACGACGAACCCCCGTCGAAACGCGTCTAAATTGATAAATTTAGGATAAATGCGAAGGATTCTTATAGAATTATCACAACTGAGTAGAAATGAGTACAATTCAGGCTCCTACATTCTTAGTTTTGTGAGACAACTTCCTATCCATGCAAATAGTAGGTAACGACGAACCCCCGTCGAAACGCGTCTAAATTGATAAATTTAGGATAAATGCGAAGGATTCTTATAGAATTATCACAACTGAGTAGAAATGAGTACAATTCAGGCTCCTACATTCTTAGTTTTGTGAGACAACTTCCTATCCATGCAAATAGTAGGTAACGACGAACCCCCGTCGAAACGCGTCTAAATTGATAAATTTAGGATAAATGCGAAGGATTCTTATAGAATTATCACAACTGAGTAGAAATGAGTACAATTCAGGCTCCTACATTCTTAGTTTTGTGAGACAACTTCCTATCCATGCAAATAGTAGGTAACGACGAACCCCCGTCGAAACGCGTCTAAATTGATAAATTTAGGATAAATGCGAAGGATTCTTATAGAATTATCACAACTGAGTAGAAATGAGTACAATTCAGGCTCCTACATTCTTAGTTTTGTGAGACAACTTCCTATCCATGCAAATAGTAGGTAACGACGAACCCCCGTCGAAACGCGTCTAAATTGATAAATTTAGGATAAATGCGAAGGATTCTTATAGAATTATCACAACTGAGTAGAAATGAGTACAATTCAGGCTCCTACATTCTTAGTTTTGTGAGACAACTTCCTATCCATGCAAATAGTAGGTAACGACGAACCCCCGTCGAAACGCGTCTAAATTGATAAATTTAGGATAAATGCGAAGGATTCTTATAGAATTATCACAACTGAGTAGAAATGAGTACAATTCAGGCTCCTACATTCTTAGTTTTGTGAGACAACTTCCTATCCATGCAAATAGTAGGTAACGACGAACCCCCGTCGAAACGCGTCTAAATTGATAAATTTAGGATAAATGCGAAGGATTCTTATAGAATTATCACAACTGAGTAGAATTGAGTACAATTCAGGCTCCTACATTCTTAGTTTTGTGAGACAACTTCCTATCCATGCAAATAGTAGGTAACGACGAACCCCCGTCGAAACGCGTCTAAATTGATAAATTTAGGATAAATGCGAAGGATTCTTATAGAATTATCACAACTGAGTAGAAATGAGTACAATTCAGGCTCCTACATTCTTAGTTTTGTGAGACAACTTCCTATCCATGCAAATAGTAGGTAACGACGAACCCCCGTCGAAACGCGTCTAAATTGATAAATTTAGGATAAATGCGAAGGATTCTTATAGAATTATCACAACTGAGTAGAAATGAGTACAATTCAGGCTCCTACATTCTTAGTTTTGTGAGACAACTTCCTATCCATGCAAATAGTAGGTAACGACGAACCCCCGTCGAAACGCGTCTAAATTGATAAATTTAGGATAAATGCGAAGGATTCTTATAGAATTATCACAACTGAGTAGAAATGAGTACAATTCAGGCTCCTACATTCTTAGTTTTGTGAGACAACTTCCTATCCATGCAAATAGTAGGTAACGACGAACCCCCGTCGAAACGCGTCTAAATTGATAAATTTAGGATAAATGCGAAGGATTCTTATAGAATTATCACAACTGAGTAGAAATGAGTACAATTCAGGCTCCTACATTCTTAGTTTTGTGAGACAACTTCCTATCCATGCAAATAGTAGGTAACGACGAACCCCCGTCGAAACGCGTCTAAATTGATAAATTTAGGATAAATGCGAAGGATTCTTATAGAATTATCACAACTGAGTAGAAATGAGTACAATTCAGGCTCCTACATTCTTAGTTTTGTGAGACAACTTCCTATCCATGCAAATAGTAGGTAACGACGAACCCCCGTCGAAACGCGTCTAAATTGATAAATTTAGGATAAATGCGAAGGATTCTTATAGAATTATCACAACTGAGTAGAAATGAGTACAATTCAGGCTCCTACATTCTTAGTTTTGTGAGACAACTTCCTATCCATGCAAATAGTAGGTAACGACGAACCCCCGTCGAAACGCGTCTAAATTGATAAATTTAGGATAAATGCGAAGGATTCTTATAGAATTATCACAACTGAGTAGAAATGAGTACAATTCAGGCTCCTACATTCTTAGTTTTGTGAGACAACTTCCTATCCATGCAAATAGTAGGTAACGACGAACCCCCGTCGAAACGCGTCTAAATTGATAAATTTAGGATAAATGCGAAGGATTCTTATAGAATTATCACAACTGAGTAGAAATGAGTACAATTCAGGCTCCTACATTCTTAGTTTTGTGAGACAACTTCCTATCCATGCAAATAGTAGGTAACGACGAACCCCCGTCGAAACGCGTCTAAATTGATAAATTTAGGATAAATGCGAAGGATTCTTATAGAATTATCACAACTGAGTAGAAATGAGTACAATTCAGGCTCCTACATTCTTAGTTTTGTGAGACAACTTCCTATCCATGCAAATAGTAGGTAACGACGAACCCCCGTCGAAACGCGTCTAAATTGATAAATTTAGGATAAATGCGAAGGATTCTTATAGAATTATCACAACTGAGTAGAAATGAGTACAATTCAGGCTCCTACATTCTTAGTTTTGTGAGACAACTTCCTATCCATGCAAATAGTAGGTAACGACGAACCCCCGTCGAAACGCGTCTAAATTGATAAATTTAGGATAAATGCGAAGGATTCTTATAGAATTATCACAACTGAGTAGAAATGAGTACAATTCAGGCTCCTACATTCTTAGTTTTGTGAGACAACTTCCTATCCATGCAAATAGTAGGTAACGACGAACCCCCGTCGAAACGCGTCTAAATTGATAAATTTAGGATAAATGCGAAGGATTCTTATAGAATTATCACAACTGAGTAGAAATGAGTACAATTCAGGCTCCTACATTCTTAGTTTTGTGAGACAACTTCCTATCCATGCAAATAGTAGGTAACGACGAACCCCCGTCGAAACGCGTCTAAATTGATAAATTTAGGATAAATGCGAAGGATTCTTATAGAATTATCACAACTGAGTAGAAATGAGTACAATTCAGGCTCCTACATTCTTAGTTTTGTGAGACAACTTCCTATCCATGCAAATAGTAGGTAACGACGAACCCCCGTCGAAACGCGTCTAAATTGATAAATTTAGGATAAATGCGAAGGATTCTTATAGAATTATCACAACTGAGTAGAAATGAGTACAATTCAGGCTCCTACATTCTTAGTTTTGTGAGACAACTTCCTATCCATGCAAATAGTAGGTAACGACGAACCCCCGTCGAAACGCGTCTAAATTGATAAATTTAGGATAAATGCGAAGGATTCTTATAGAATTATCACAACTGAGTAGAAATGAGTACAATTCAGGCTCCTACATTCTTAGTTTTGTGAGACAACTTCCTATCCATGCAAATAGTAGGTAACGACGAACCCCCGTCGAAACGCGTCTAAATTGATAAATTTAGGATAAATGCGAAGGATTCTTATAGAATTATCACAACTGAGTAGAAATGAGTACAATTCAGGCTCCTACATTCTTAGTTTTGTGAGACAACTTCCTATCCATGCAAATAGTAGGTAACGACGAACCCCCGTCGAAACGCGTCTAAATTGATAAATTTAGGATAAATGCGAAGGATTCTTATAGAATTATCACAACTGAGTAGAAATGAGTACAATTCAGGCTCCTACATTCTTAGTTTTGTGAGACAACTTCCTATCCATGCAAATAGTAGGTAACGACGAACCCCCGTCGAAACGCGTCTAAATTGATAAATTTAGGATAAATGCGAAGGATTCTTATAGAATTATCACAACTGAGTAGAATTGAGTACAATTCAGGCTCCTACATTCTTAGTTTTGTGAGACAACTTCCTATCCATGCAAATAGTAGGTAACGACGAACCCCCGTCGAAACGCGTCTAAATTGATAAATTTAGGATAAATGCGAAGGATTCTTATAGAATTATCACAACTGAGTAGAAATGAGTACAATTCAGGCTCCTACATTCTTAGTTTTGTGAGACAACTTCCTATCCATGCAAATAGTAGGTAACGACGAACCCCCGTCGAAACGCGTCTAAATTGATAAATTTAGGATAAATGCGAAGGATTCTTATAGAATTATCACAACTGAGTAGAATGAGTACAATTCAGGCTCCTACATTCTTAGTTTTGTGAGACAACTTCCTATCCATGCAAATAGTAGGTAACGACGAACCCCCGTCGAAACGCGTCTAAATTGATAAATTTAGGATAAATGCGAAGGATTCTTATAGAATTATCACAACTGAGTAGAAATGAGTACAATTCAGGCTCCTACATTCTTAGTTTTGTGAGACAACTTCCTATCCATGCAAATAGTAGGTAACGACGAACCCCCGTCGAAACGCGTCTAAATTGATAAATTTAGGATAAATGCGAAGGATTCTTATAGAATTATCACAACTGAGTAGAAATGAGTACAATTCAGGCTCCTACATTCTTAGTTTTGTGAGACAACTTCCTATCCATGCAAATAGTAGGTAACGACGAACCCCCGTCGAAACGCGTCTAAATTGATAAATTTAGGATAAATGCGAAGGATTCTTATAGAATTATCACAACTGAGTAGAAATGAGTACAATTCAGGCTCCTACATTCTTAGTTTTGTGAGACAACTTCCTATCCATGCAAATAGTAGGTAACGACGAACCCCCGTCGAAACGCGTCTAAATTGATAAATTTAGGATAAATGCGAAGGATTCTTATAGAATTATCACAACTGAGTAGAATGAGTACAATTCAGGCTCCTACATTCTTAGTTTTGTGAGACAACTTCCTATCCATGCAAATAGTAGGTAACGACGAACCCCCGTCGAAACGCGTCTAAATTGATAAATTTAGGATAAATGCGAAGGATTCTTATAGAATTATCACAACTGAGTAGAATTGAGTACAATTCAGGCTCCTACATTCTTAGTTTTGTGAGACAACTTCCTATCCATGCAAATAGTAGGTAACGACGAACCCCCGTCGAAACGCGTCTAAATTGATAAATTTAGGATAAATGCGAAGGATTCTTATAGAATTATCACAACTGAGTAGAAATGAGTACAATTCAGGCTCCTACATTCTTAGTTTTGTGAGACAACTTCCTATCCATGCAAATAGTAGGTAACGACGAACCCCCGTCGAAACGCGTCTAAATTGATAAATTTAGGATAAATGCGAAGGATTCTTATAGAATTATCACAACTGAGTAGAATTGAGTACAATTCAGGCTCCTACATTCTTAGTTTTGTGAGACAACTTCCTATCCATGCAAATAGTAGGTAACGACGAACCCCCGTCGAAACGCGTCTAAATTGATAAATTTAGGATAAATGCGAAGGATTCTTATAGAATTATCAACACTGAGTAGAATTGAGTACAATTCAGGCTCCTACATTCTTAGTTTTGTGAGACAACTTCCTATCCATGCAAATAGTAGGTAACGACGAACCCCCGTCGAAACGCGTCTAAATTGATAAATTTAGGATAAATGCGAAGGATTCTTATAGAATTATCAACACTGAGTAGAATTGAGTACAATTCAGGCTCCTACATTCTTAGTTTTGTGAGACAACTTCCTATCCATGCAAATAGTAGGTAACGACGAACCCCCGTCGAAACGCGTCTAAATTGATAAATTTAGGATAAATGCGAAGGATTCTTATAGAATTATCAACACTGAGTAGAATTGAGTACAATTCAGGCTCCTACATTCTTAGTTTTGTGAGACAACTTCCTATCCATGCAAATAGTAGGTAACGACGAACCCCCCTCGAAACGCGTCTAAATTGATAAATTTAGGAAAAATGCGAAGGATTCTTATAGAATTATCAACACTGAGTAGAATTGAGTACAATTCAGGCTCCTACATTCTTAGTTTTGTGAGACAACTTCCTATCCATGCAAATAGTAGGTAACAACAAACCCCCGTCGAAACGCGTCTAAATTGATAAATTTAGGAAAAATGCGAAGGATTCTTATAGAATTATCAACACTGAGTAGAATTGAGTACAATTCAGGCTCCTACATTCTTAGTTTTGTGAGACAACTTCCTATCCATGCAAATAGTAGGTAACAACGAACCCCCCTCGAAAAGCGTCTAAATTGATAAATTTAGGAAAAATGCGAAGGATTCTTATAGAATTATCAACACTGAGTAGAATTGAGTACAATTCAGGCTCCTACATTCTTAGTTTTGTGAGACAACTTCCTATCCATGCAAATAGTAGGTAACGACGAACCCCCGTCAAAACGCATCTAAATTGATAAATTTAGGAAAAAAGCGAAGGATTCTTATAGAATTATCAACACTGAGTAGAAATGAAAACATTTCGAAAATTAGCACAAAACCCGAAGATACTCATAGTTCAACGAGGAAGAAACGTACTTTCAGATTGAGTACAGAAGTTCTAGAAGGTGCCAGGAGGAGTTCTCTGCATTCAAAGCTCGTGGATTTCAATAATCTTCATATCCGTTCATCTCCATCTGCAATCTCCAGAGTTGTCCAGCAAACAGGAATAGGTACCTTGGGAGTGTTGAGAAGGCGTTAAATTTTGAAAAAACTACGTACAACATTTATGGAATGCTACCGAATAGTTTATGATGGACCGGACTGAAGTTAGCAATATTCCTCGGCAATATTCAGGGAAAATATCGCGAAATCGTTGACCAAAGTGGAGCAACGTACTCCCCCGAGTTATGCGCACCATCAGATAGGAGTGGAAAGTGGGGTAGAAGAGAGAAGAGGGGAAGACTTTCCTAAGTTCAACATTTTAACGTTTCAAAAAATCGGTAAAGTCGTTATTACACATCCAAAATGCGCCAAATTCGGAAGTGACATTAACCTGAGTTATGCGCATCAGACGGTGGTGGAAGGAGGGGTTGAAGAGAGGCGGTGGAAAATTTCCTAAAGTCAACATCTCCACATACAAGGATTTCACAGATTTTTTTACGTTAAGATGTGAAATTTAGGAAATTTACTCTCTTCAACCCCTCCTTTCTCCTCTACAATGAGCGCGTAACTCAGAGTGATATAACCCCAAATTTGGTGCAGTTTGGACGAGTAGTGACGATTTCACCGTTTTTTTTTTACGTTGAAATGTTGAATTTAGGAAAATCTTCCCCTCTCCTTTCTTTTACCCCACTTTCCACTTCTATCTGGAGCGCTCTGAGGAGTACGTTGCTCAAATTTGATCAAATTTGGTCAAGTATTAACAATTTTACGGAATTTTTCTGAATATTGCTAACTTCAGTTTGGTGTAAGATGATCTTGGATTAACTGAGAATGCTGGATGGTGTAATCAAGTGTGAAAACGAACGATAAGAAAATGTGGAACTTGTGCTCTGAGGGTCCTAATGGCTCGACTGCTTCATGAGGGAGAAAACAACGGATCTGCAGGCAGCATGATGAGCCTTTAGGACTCTGCAGAGACAAAACAACGACAATGGGCAACGATATAACTAGCAAGCTGTTCGGAGAGGCAGTCCTGAACGGTTCGAAGGGGCCCAAAGGAGTTGGGAGGAGTCCAAAGGAGTTCGGAGGAGCCCAAAGGAGTTTGGAGGAGTCCAAAGAAGTTTGGAGGAGCCCAAAGGAGTTCGGAGGCGTCCAAAGGAGTTCGTAGGAGTCCAAAGGAGTTCGGAGGATACAAAGAAGTTCGGAGGAGCCCAAAGGAGTCCAAAGGAGTTCGGAGGAGTCCAAAGGAGTTCGGAGGAGCCCAAAGGAGTTCGGAGGAGTCCAAAGGAGTTCGGAGGAGTCCAAAGAAGTTCATAGGAGTTCAAAGAAGTTCGGAAAAATCCAAAAAAGTTCGGAGGAGCCCAAAGGAGTTCGGAGGAGTCCAAAGGAGTTCGGAGGAGTCCAAAGAAGTTTGGAGGAGCCCAAATGAGTTCGGAGGCGTCCAAAGGAGTTCGTAGGAGTCCAAAGGAGTTTGGAGGAGCCCAAAGAAGTTCGGAGGAGTCCAAAGGAGTTCGGAAGAGTCCAAAGGAGTTCGGAGGAGTCCAAAGGAGTTCGTAGGAGTCCAAAGGAGTTCGGAGGAGCCCAAAGGAGTTCGGAGGAGCCCAAAGGAGTTCGGAGGAGTCCAAAGGAGTTCAGAGGAATCCAAAGGAGTTCGTAGGAGTCCAAAGGAGTTCGGAGGAGTCCAAAGGAGTTCGGAGGAGTCCAACAGAGTTTGGAGGAGTCCAAAGGAGTTCAGAGAAGTCCAAAGGAGTTCGGAGGAGTCCAAAGGAGTCCAAAGCAAAGGAGTTCGGAGGAGTCCAAAGGAGTTCGGAGGAGTCCAAAGGAGTTCGGAGGAGTCCAAAGGAGTTCGGAGGAGTCCAAAGGAGTTCGGAGGAGCTCAAAGGAGTTCAGAGGAGTCCAAAGGAGTTCGGAGGAGTCCAAAGGAGTTCGTAGGAGTCCAAAGAGTTCGGAGGAGCCCAAAGGAGTTCGTAGGAGTCCAAAGGAGTTTGTAGGAGCCCAAAGGAGTTCAGAGGAGTCCAAAGGAGTTCGGAGGAGTCCAAAGGAGTTCGTAGGAGTCCAAAGGAATTCGGAGGAGTCCAAAGGAATTCGGAGGAGCCCAAAGGAGTTCGGAGGAGCCCAAAGGAGTCCAAAGGAGGTCGGAGAAGTCCAAAGGAGTTTGTAGGAGTCCAAAGGAGTTCGGAGGAGCCCAAAGGAGGTCGAAGGAGTCTAAAGGAGTTCAGAGGAGTCCAAAGGATTTCAGAGGAGTCCAAAGGAGTTCGGAGGAGTTCAAAGGAGTTCGTAGGAGTCCAAAGGAGTTCGGAGGAGCCCAAAGGAGTTCGGAGGAGTCCAAAGGAGTTCGTAGGAGTCCAAAGAAGTTCGGAGGAGTCCAAAGGAGTTTGGAGGAGCCCAAAGGAGTTCGGAGGAGTCCATCCGCCTCTATGCCCTCCCCTTTTAGTTCCGGTTTGGTTCCGAACTGCCTCTCCGAACAGACCCAGATCTTCCACTGCAAAAAATCGATTATTACTCTTAGAAACGATCAATTTTTGTACTGATTTGAAAAAGCCACAAAAAAACTTAATGACGTGAGTCAAAAATGTGCGTTTTATCGAAAGTATCTAAAACAAACAATGGATTTGTAAAACTTGATATAAGTGCTCGTTGAAGTAGGTAATTAGTTAACGCCTACATACATAATTACCACCTTATGCTAGGCCTAAAATAATCTCCCCTCAGAGCCAGAGGGGGCACTACAAAGAAAAAATGAATAAATCAAATTTATGGTGGGTAGGTTGCCCAGGACTTACCCGATGCCGGCCCTAGGAATACGAAAAGACGAGATAGGTGGGGATGGGAGAGAAGGATGATAGGAAATGCCCCCATAAAACGACCACCAGTTCAGTGGTGTGAGCCGAGCAGGACGCGAGTGGTGACGCCACAGAGTATTGTAGAGAACAAACATAACGATACCAGTTCGATATTGTTTTAAAATTTTAATATTCTAGCACCATTCGATCGAGTTGATTAGATATTGAGACCCTTACATCGGTTGGAAGAAAATTAAGATTTCTCGTACGCAGACTTTCTTCTTTAGATGAGAGAGAGAGAGAGAGAGAGGGAGAAAGCATTTTTGGAACTGGAGATTCTGAAACCAAGCCTTGTTAAACACACAAAGAAATTTCAAGGTTACATAACAAGGCACATAAGAGTCATAGAGTGGAAAGTACGAAGAAATACGTCCCTTGGATGGATTGGCGTGTTGACTGTTGACTGTTGAAGAACAGAAGAAGATGGTCACTGGAACTGCGCGAGAACTGACGCCATGGAAACGCTGCACTCGGTCGCCTTCGATCACCTCCGCCCCATCATTGGTACCTGCGATATGAAGGAAACTTAAGAATACAATACCTAGGTAACGCATAACATAAATTTGTCTGAGCAGAAATTGTTAAATCCATTTTACAAGTAACTAGAAAGGTTGGACCAAAAAAAAGCTAACTAGCCTAAAAACATGTCATGTTTATACAATAAGAAATGTATTGGTACCTAGCTATTATTTCACACCTGAAAAGTCCACTAAGTGGATGTTGCACATAAATATGAGGAGTTTGATTCCAGAAGGTACTAACGACCATTTCTATCGATATTGAGTTAATACTTGCCCAGGGTTTTAGGGGGGTAGTTTTTCGCAAAAATGCGATCGCTTTGAAGCAAGAGATGATCTATTCCCTCGAAAAACAAGCGTGAATATTACGTTTAATTTCAAAAGGTACTGTAACCAGTACAATGGCGGTCTCTCATCCGTTTTGTTTCAAAAAGTGCTTTATCCACTTCGTTTGATTCCAAAAAGTACTAAACGCCACGTTGTGTATCTAAAAGTAAAAGTAAAAGTAAAGTAAACAACCATTTCAGGTTAGATTTTCGCCCGACTGCCATTCCTGGCGTCGCGGACGTCATCAGCTGTCTTCCAAAGTGTACAAAATAGCGAAAATAAACATATCTATCTATCTACCAAGATCAGAGTTTGTTCTGATGATTTCGCTCATGGCTTCCCATTGGCCTCACCGCCCTGGGTTGGGACGA
Source organism: Apolygus lucorum (assembly GCA_009739505.2). NCBI lineage: Eukaryota > Metazoa > Arthropoda > Insecta > Hemiptera > Miridae > Apolygus > Apolygus lucorum. Next base: position 22,836 of record WIXP02000051.1, read on the forward strand.
GGGGGGCGATGAGAGCCCCGGCCGCCGAAAAACGCACGCTGCCGGCGATGAGATTTGAACCCACGATCCCCGCAGAGGTCGGTCCAAAGTCTACCGCCAAACAACGACGCCCCAACGACCGTAGCCACACCGCTGACCCGATGCGATCCACGTGTCACGACGTCAGCAATGCCAAAGCATATGAATTCAGTAATTGATACAAGTAACTCAGCTATGAATATACAGTAGTATCATATCATAACAGTAGTATCTAAAAGTACTATATTCATAAACCTGATATTTCAAATCTCGTTCAAAATTATTTTAAACTTTGAACTAATTTACCTTTCTTTCCAAAAATATTTATTGTTATTTAGAAATATATAAAGAATAACATCATTGGTTTACAGCACGTTTTTCAGGTCGTTATGATTTTCTGCGTTTTTCTCACGTTTGACCAAACTGGATATAGTACCTACCTTTTGGAATCAAACTCCTCATATCTACATCGCATCCATAACCCGATTGTTATAGATGATCCGATGCATAATATTTATTCTCAAAAATTCAATCATTTAAATTTATAGGGAACCAACCAGAGTTTTAACCCCACAATCCCTGAAAGTACCATCGAGATCGAACGGAAACTATGGACCATATGGTCGTTATTTTTCACCATCTAGTGTCCCAAACCCACAATCCCTGAAAATGTCATCGAATTCGGATGGATAATGTGAATTCGGACAGTAACTTCATGTAGTTTTGCTCGTTACAAGGATTTAGGGACCAACTTACAGACAGACACAGAAACCAAAGAAGACGACAGACACAGAAACCAAAATTATTCAAGAAGAAACGAAAATGTGAGTGGAAATTTTGATTTGGAGGACTTTTTTATCCTAGAAAAGTGAAAACAATAATTCCTCTACCTGGGTAGACTCACAAGCAATACTCTGCCAAACTGGCACATAGCTTCCTCATCACAGACATGCATGGGGGCTTTAAATTCATATGGGACCGCCCGGGATCTACCCCTCCTACTCGCTGAAAATTTGATCGAAATCAGATCAAAACTGCAGAAATAGGTAGGTTCTGGAACTCCGGCTCCACTCGATTTCATTCTAACCAACGAAACGATGAGGTCAAACCATTTGAAGTTCAACAGAAAGAACGATCTGAAAAGTTGTTCATAATTTCTCAGTCGATGAGAATATTGTAAAATCCCTCTTCTATTCTTGCCAAAAACATGGGTGAGCGAGGCTTCCCCATCCATCAACACTAGTTCCTCCTCTGCCAGTGAATCGGCCACAACAATAATCTCGCGCAACATTATCGAAACAGGGGGGGGAGACGGCCGCGCCACTGAGATCACGTCGTTCTACAGCGCGGCGCGGCCGGCGGCTGAGTAGGTACATGACAAACCTAAAGGTGCGATTTCCCTGGCGCGTCTGCGGCGGGCGGCTGGCGATTTTGTCATGTACCTACTCAGCCGCCGGCGGCGCCGCGCCTGTAGAACGACGTGTTGTCAGCGGCGCGGCGGTCCCCCCCCCCCCCCCCTCAGTTTCGATAATGTTGCGCGAGAGAGAGAGCATTTCTGGAACCTGGAGATTCTGAAACCAAGCCTTGTTAAACACGCAAGGAAATTTCAAGGTTACATAACAAGGCACATAAGAGTCATAGAGTGGAAAGTACGAAGAAATACGTCCCTTGGATGGGTTGGCGTGTAGACTGTTGAAGAACAGAAGAAGATGGTCACTGGAACTGCGCGAGAACTGACGCCATGGAAACGCTGCACTCGGTCGCCTTCGATCACCTCCACCCGCATCATTGGTACCTGCGATATGAAGGAAACTTAAGAATACAATAGGTAACGCATAACATAATATTTATCTGAGCAGAAATTTTACAAGGAACTAGAAAGGTTGGAGCAAAAAAAAGCTCTTAACTAGTCTATAAATATTTTAAATCTTGCAAAAAAAAAAAAAAAAAGAATAGCGAAGGAATGAGGAATCGGAGTTCTTTCTAAACGGTTTCAGGTGCTCTCTACGAGTCAATTTTTCAGTAGATTTACCAAAAATTCACTTCACTCGTAACACTGGGAGAAAAAGCTCATGCGATGGCGAAAAATGGAGGTCGTGAGCTGACAGGAGCTCAAGAACATGTGAAAGAGCCCAAAGTATTAGTAAAATAATAGTTTAGTATTTGTAAAATTTAGCAGTTTTAAACGAAGAGGTCAAACTATTTGAAGTTCAACAGAAAGAACGATCTGAAAAGTTGTTCATAATTTCACAGTCGATGAGAATATTGTAAAATCCCTCTTCTATTCTTGCCAAAAACATGGGTGAGCAAGGCTTCCCCATCCATCAACACTAGTTCCTCCTCTGCCAGTGAATCGGCCACAACAATAATCTCGCGCAACATTATCGAAACTGGGGGGGGGGGGGGGACGGCCGCGCTGCGCCACTGAGATCACGTTGGTCTACAGCGCGGCGCGGCCGGCGGCTGAGTAGGTACATGACAAACCTAAAGGTGCGATTTCCCTGGCGCGTCTGCGGCGGGCGGCTGGCGATTTTGTCATGTACCTACTCAGCCGCCGGCGGCGCCGCGCTGTAGAACGACGTGTTGTCAGCAGCGCGGCGGTTCCCCCCCCTCAGTTTCGATAATGTTGCGCGAGAGAGAGAGCATTTCTGGAACCTGGAGATTCTGAAACCAAGCCTTGTTAAACACGCAAGGAAATTTCAAGGTTACATAACAAGGCACATAAGAGTCATAGAGTGGAAAGTACGAAGAAATACGTCCCTTGGATGGGTTGGCGTGTAGACTGTTGAAGAACAGAAGAAGATGGTCACTGGAACTGCGCGAGAACTGACGCCATGGAAACGCTGCACTCGGTCGCCTTCGATCACCTCCACCCGCATCATTGGTACCTGCGATATGAAGGAAACTTAAGAATACAATAGGTAACGCATAACATAATATTTATCTGAGCAGAAATTTTACAAGGAACTAGAAAGGTTGGAGCAAAAAAAAGCTCTTAACTAGTCTATAAATATTTTAAATCTTGCAAAAAAAAAAAAAAAAGAATAGCGAAGGAATGAGGAATCGGAGTTCTTTCTAAACGGTTTCAGGTGCTCTCTACGAGTCAATTTTTCAGTAGATTTACCAAAAATTCACTTCACTCGTAACACTGGGAGAAAAAGCTCATGCGATGGCGAAAAATGGAGGTCGTGAGCGACAGGAGCTCAAGAACATGTGAAAGAGCCCAAAGTATTAGTAAAATAATAGTTTAGTATTTGTAAAATTTAGCAGTTTTAAACGAAGAGGTCAAACTATTTGAAGTTCAACAGAAAGAACGATCTGAAAAGTTGTTCATAATTTCACAGTCGATGAGAATATTGTAAAATCCCTCTTCTATTCTTGCCAAAAACATGGGTGAGCAAGGCTTCCCCATCCATCAACACTAGTTCCTCCTCTGCCAGTGAATCGGCCACAACAATAATCTCGCGCAACATTATCGAAACTGGGGGGGGGGGGGACGGCCGCGCTGCGCCACTGAGATCACGTTGGTCTACAGCGCGGCGCGGCCGGCGGCTGAGTAGGTACATGACAAACCTAAAGGTGCGATTTCCCTGGCGCGTCTGCGGCGGGCGGCTGGCGATTTTGTCATGTACCTACTCAGCCGCCGGCGGCGCCGCGCTGTAGAACGACGTGTTGTCAGCGGCGCGGCGGTGCCCCCCCCCCCCCCTCAGTTTCGATAATGTTGCGCGAGAGAGAGAGCATTTCTGGAACCTGGAGATTCTGAAACCAAGCCTTGTTAAACACGCAAGGAAATTTCAAGGTTACATAACAAGGCACATAAGAGTCATAGAGTGGAAAGTACGAAGAAATACGTCCCTTGGATGGGTTGGCGTGTAGACTGTTGAAGAACAGAAGAAGATGGTCACTGGAACTGCGCGAGAACTGACGCCATGGAAACGCTGCACTCGGTCGCCTTCGATCACCTCCACCCGCATCATTGGTACCTGCGATATGAAGGAAACTTAAGAATACAATAGGTAACGCATAACATAATATTTATCTGAGCAGAAATTTTACAAGGAACTAGAAAGGTTGGAGCAAAAAAAAGCTCTTAACTAGTCTATAAATATTTTAAATCTTGCAAAAAAAAAAAAAAAGAATAGCGAAGGAATGAGGAATCGGAGTTCTTTCTAAACGGTTTCAGGTGCTCTCTACGAGTCAATTTTTCAGTAGATTTACCAAAAATTCACTTCACTCGTAACACTGGGAGAAAAAGCTCATGCGATGGCGAAAAATGGAGGTCGTGAGTGACAGGAGCTCAAGAACATGTGAAAGAGCCCAAAGTATTAGTAAAATAATAGTTTAGTATTTGTAAAATTTAGCAGTTTTAAACGAAGAGGTCAAACTATTTGAAGTTCAACAGAAAGAACGATCTGAAAAGTTGTTCATAATTTCACAGTCGATGAGAATATTGTAAAATCCCTCTTCTATTCTTGCCAAAAACATGGGTGAGCAAGGCTTCCCCATCCATCAACACTAGTTCCTCCTCTGCCAGTGAATCGGCCACAACAATAATCTCGCGCAACATTATCGAAACTGGGGGGGGGGGGGGACGGCCGCGCTGCGCCACTGAGATCACGTTGGTCTACAGCGCGGCGCGGCCGGCGGCTGAGTAGGTACATGACAAACCTAAAGGTGCGATTTCCCTGGCGCGTCTGCGGCGGGCGGCGGCTGGCGATTTTGTCATGTACCTACTCAGCCGCCGGCGGCGCCGCGCTGTAGAACGACGTGTTGTCAGCGGCGCGGCGGTGCCCCCCCCCCCCCTCAGTTTCGATAATGTTGCGCGAGAGAGAGAGCATTTCTGGAACCTGGAGATTCTGAAACCAAGCCTTGTTAAACACGCAAGGAAATTTCAAGGTTACATAACAAGGCACATAAGAGTCATAGAGTGGAAAGTACGAAGAAATACGTCCCTTGGATGGGTTAGCGTGTTGACTGTTGAAGAACAGAAGAAGATGGTCACTGGAACTGCGCGAGAACTGACGCCATGGAAACGCTGCACTCGGTCGCCTTCGATCACCTCCACCCGCATCATTGGTACCTGCGATATGAAGGAAACTTAAGAATACAATAGGTAACGCATAACATAATATTTATCTGAGCAGAAATTTTACAAGGAACTAGAAAGGTTGGAGCAAAAAAAAGCTCTTAACTAGTCTATAAATATTTTAAATCTTGCAAAAAAAAAAAAAAAGAATAGCGAAGGAATGAGGAATCGGAGTTCTTTCTAAACGGTTTCAGGTGCTCTCTACGAGTCAATTTTTCAGTAGATTTACCAAAAATTCACTTCACTCGTAACACTGGGAGAAAAAGCTCATGCGATGGCGAAAAATGGAGGTCGTGAGCGACAGGAGCTCAAGAACATGTGAAAGAGCCCAAAGTATTAGTAAAATAATAGTTTAGTATTTGTAAAATTTAGCAGTTTTAAACAAAGAGGTCAAACTATTTGAAGTTCAACAGAAAGAACGATCTGAAAAGTTGTTCATAATTTCACAGTCGATGAGAATATTGTAAAATCCCTCTTCTATTCTTGCCAAAAACATGGGTGAGCAAGGCTTCCCCATCCATCAACACTAGTTCCTCCTCTGCCAGTGAATCGGCCACAACAATAATCTCGCGCAACATTATCGAAACTGGGGGGGGGGGGGACGGCCGCGCTGCGCCACTGAGATCACGTTGGTCTACAGCGCAGCGCGGCCGGCGGCTGAGTAGGTACATGACAAACCTAAAGGTGCGATTTCCCTGGCGCGTCTGCGGCGGGCGGCTGGCGATTTTGTCATGTACCTACTCAGCCGCCGGCGGCGCCGCGCTGTAGAACGACGTGTTGTCAGCGGCGCGGCGGTGCCCCCCCCCCCCCCTCAGTTTCGATAATGTTGCGCGAGAGAGAGAGCATTTCTGGAACCTGGAGATTCTGAAACCAAGCCTTGTTAAACACGCAAGGAAATTTCAAGGTTACATAACAAGGCACATAAGAGTCATAGAGTGGAAAGTACGAAGAAATACGTCCCTTGGATGGGTTAGCGTGTTGACTGTTGAAGAACAGAAGAAGATGGTCACTGGAACTGCGCGAGAACTGACGCCATGGAAACGCTGCACTCGGTCGCCTTCGATCACCTCCACCCGCATCATTGGTACCTGCGATATGAAGGAAACTTAAGAATACAATAGGTAACGCATAACATAATATTTATCTGAGCAGAAATTTTACAAGGAACTAGAAAGGTTGGAGCAAAAAAAAGCTCTTAACTAGTCTATAAATATTTTAAATCTTGCAAAAAAAAAAAAAAAAGAATAGCGAAGGAATGAGGAATCGGAGTTCTTTCTAAACGGTTTCAGGTGCTCTCTACGAGTCAATTTTTCAGTAGATTTACCAAAAATTCACTTCACTCGTAACACTGGGAGAAAAAGCTCATGCGATGGCGAAAAATGGAGGTCGTGAGTGACAGGAGCTCAAGAACATGTGAAAGAGCCCAAAGTATTAGTAAAATAATAGTTTAGTATTTGTAAAATTTAGCAGTTTTAAACGAAGAGGTCAAACTATTTGAAGTTCAACAGAAAGAACGATCTGAAAAGTTGTTCATAATTTCACAGTCGATGAGAATATTGTAAAATCCCTCTTCTATTCTTGCCAAAAACATGGGTGAGCAAGGCTTCCCCATCCATCAACACTAGTTCCTCCTCTGCCAGTGAATCGGCCACAACAATAATCTCGCGCAACATTATCGAAACTGGGGGGGGGGGGGGACGGCCGCGCTGCGCCACTGAGATCACGTTGGTCTACAGCGCGGCGCGGCCGGCGGCTGAGTAGGTACATGACAAACCTAAAGGTGCGATTTCCCTGGCGCGTCTGCGGCGGGCGGCTGGCGGCTGGCGATTTTGTCATGTACCTACTCAGCCGCCGGCGGCGCCGCGCTGTAGAACGACGTGTTGTCAGCGGCGCGGCGGTGCCCCCCCCCCCCCTCAGTTTCGATAATGTTGCGCGAGAGAGAGAGCATTTCTGGAACCTGGAGATTCTGAAACCAAGCCTTGTTAAACACGCAAGGAAATTTCAAGGTTACATAACAAGGCACATAAGAGTCATAGAGTGGAAAGTACGAAGAAATACGTCCCTTGGATGGGTTAGCGTGTTGACTGTTGAAGAACAGAAGAAGATGGTCACTGGAACTGCGCGAGAACTGACGCCATGGAAACGCTGCACTCGGTCGCCTTCGATCACCTCCACCCGCATCATTGGTACCTGCGATATGAAGGAAACTTAAGAATACAATAGGTAACGCATAACATAATATTTATCTGAGCAGAAATTTTACAAGGAACTAGAAAGGTTGGAGCAAAAAAAAGCTCTTAACTAGTCTATAAATATTTTAAATCTTGCAAAAAAAAAAAAAAAAGAATAGCGAAGGAATGAGGAATCGGAGTTCTTTCTAAACGGTTTCAGGTGCTCTCTACGAGTCAATTTTTCAGTAGATTTACCAAAAATTCACTTCACTCGTAACACTGGGAGAAGAAGCTCATGCGATGGCGAAAAATGGAGGTCGTGAGTGACAGGAGCTCAAGAACATGTGAAAGAGCCCAAAGTATTAGTAAAATAATAGTTTAGTATTTGTAAAATTTAGCAGTTTTAAACGAAGAGGTCAAACTATTTGAAGTTCAACAGAAAGAACGATCTGAAAAGTTGTTCATAATTTCACAGTCGATGAGAATATTGTGAAATCCCTCTTCTATTCTTGCCAAAAACATGGGTGAGCGAGGCTTCCCCATCCATCAACACTAGTTCCTCCTCTGCCAGTGAATCGGCCACAACAATAATCTCGCGCAACATTATCGAAACTGGGGGGGAGACGGCCGCGCCACTGAGATCACGTTGTTCTACAGCGCGGTGCGGCCGGCCGGCGGCTGAGTAGGTACATGACAAAATCGCCAGCCGCCGGCCGGCCACCGCAGACGCGCCAGGGAAATCGCACCTTTACGCCGAACCGAAGCCACTTGGAACTCCGTATTAATTTATTACCTACCTGCTGCAGGTAATTCCTACTACAGATCTACCTCTCCACTTACACAGAATCGTTATCCAAAAGACTCGACATTCGTTACACGACATCAACAAAATTTTCTTGATGATATGCAAAATCATCCCATTCCCTAAATGTTATTAGTCCGGGCAACGAAGGGTTTGAGGTAGAAAAAAATAGAACCCAAACCAAAATTGGCACAGATGTAGGGAGGGGTATCCTTATTAACATACTAAAAGTCCTGGAGGGTGGGGCACGAGCTCGAGGGGAGGGGGGTCCTTAAAGGTCCCATTTTGAGGTTCTTCGTGAATATCTCGAAAACGGCGCATTTCTCGATAAAACATGTCCTATAGTAAATTAAAGCTGATTGAATTCTCTACAACTTTGATTCCATACGTTTCATCGAAATTCCGAACCGTTACCGAGTTATATGCATCCAAAAATGGAGGATTTTTGAAAAGTTGGTTTTTAGCTCACGTTTTCTGGATAACTTTGTTGAATATCGTCCAAACGGTTCATCTGAGAAAAGAGGCCTATTAGAGAAAGTTGTAGAGCATTAAATTTCCTTGAAGAATAAGTGGTTGATTGCCAATTTATTATTTACTAATCAAAAATTACGCCAATTTAAAAATGTTGCCAATATTTGCCATTTTCACTCAAATGTTCCCAAGCCCCTTTTTATGTGCCCTCGAACTTTAATCGTCCTTCTTTTTGTCATCTGTCGTCATTTAATGCTATACGTCCACAAGAATTAACAACCCAGAGTTACATACCAACAGATCGGGGAGGGGGGGGGTGTGATATGAAAAGATAATGTAGAAAAAAAACTTAAAAGTTTTTATTAACTAAGTATCAAAGTATGATATTTACAAAATTACATGATCGGTAGGTAAGGTCAAATTACATCAAAAATCGTCTTCTTCATCACTCATGGAGATTGCTGCAGTGGGGGCGGCGTTGGTGGCACACAGGCGACCGAGCAGGCAATGCCTGTTTTCCGGCAACCGCAGCGAGTTCCACATCCGGTTTGCACCGACAAAACATGGAATTCAGAACTTTTTCGAGTGGTACTGGGGTATTTTTGGTCACTGGATGGATTCCATCCTCCTGGATGGCCCATCCGAAGCTAGTTAGTGGTAAACTGTTACCCAACCACTGTTGGACCTGCAAAGAAATACCAAAATATTTCTTTGCAAAGCAATTACTACAGTAAGGAAGTCAGTTATTGGTATATAAGATGCAATGAATGATCTACCTGTAGATACTCACATAGGGAGTGCTGTAGTGCTGATGCTTTGGTTGTTGGCAGGGGCGTCAAATCGGGGTTTGGGCTGACGGAGGCTTTCAGGAAGGCGTGGTGTCGCAGTTGGTTGAGGTTATTGAGTTGGGGAGAAGCCTTGAACATATGAGGAAAAGAACCTCACCAGCTCTCTCAATCTCTTGTGGTGTAGAGTAGGGGTTGTAAAAACAAGGAGCAACTTCACCTATGACGCTGGGGTTGTCAGTGAAGGTTTTTACAGCTGTCATTTTGCTCTTCCCATAAATTGCTGATGTTGTATCACAGCCTGAAAAACTGTGAAGGAGGAGGATATTTTGAGCATATGGGCTGCAGCCTGTGAATACAATAAACCTTTGAGGGGACATTCCCACGGCCTAGGTTCATGAAGAATAGTTGGCTTTGATTAGGAGCGTCAAGGCTACTAGTAGCACTACGAGGTCTATATATTCCCCAATCACAGTTACCCTCACGTTTACAGCTGCTCTATTAATTCCACACATGGAATTAATGTGTCATTCCACACAATCATTGTGTCAGCATCCCCTGAGGCAACCATCGTTAGGATATTGGATGCTGACATCCTCCTTTTTAAGAACTCAATGAGTCTTGACTTAGTTTTGTCGTTCGCAAGGAAGTGCTCCTGTGGGATTGGTGGTTGTCTCTTGAAAATTGATATCGGCGGAGGTTTTCAGGAGGCCTCTCCGTTTCTGCTCGACTCTCTTAGTACTGTTAATTTCTCAATAACCATCAAACAGCACGGTACAGCTGTTACCGTAATGTTTGATGATGTAGGAAATGATCTGTTCGCAGATGGAAACAGATGAGCAAGCAGATGAGCAAGGTCTCCACTTCACCCGATGGAGCAGGAAACCACCGTCCACATAATTTGTGGTTTGAGATCAGGATCTTCCTCTTCTGGTAGAGCAGCATATAGGGTGGACTTAGTTCCTTTCCTCATGCCTTTTCAACGTCTTCATCACTCTTCTTTGAAATAAGAGTATGTTGAAAAATTGTCAAAGGGTTTATCGTTGCTTTTTCACCCCCAATCTTGGCTAGGGACATGACTGTGTTTTTCCTGGATTGCTTCATTTCCCCGAAGGTTGAACTGCTACTCTTCCTGTCTGAGCTCACGTTTACCACCCAACAAAGACCACTTCGTACAGGGTGAAAGAAGTTCAACTCGTCCTTAGGATGAAATAACACTTTTTCACAACACCTTCTTGTTGCATCATAAGTTATTACATTGTGTTGGATAGATACATATTAACATTGACTATAGTTTCACTAAATACATTCATTCTTACACCAACTCTCGACTAGTAATTTATACTTAATGAGAGATATTTCACTTCTCATATCGACCTCTCTCTCACTCTCTCTCTCTCTCTCTCTCTCTCTCCCCCCCCCCCCCCCCCGAATACGATTTTTGATGTACTCGTAATTTGACCTTACCTACCGATCATGTAATTTTGTAAATGCCTTACTTTGATACTTAGTTAATAAAAACTTTTAAGTTTTTTTCTACATTATCTTTTCATATCACCCCCCCGATCTGTTGGTATGTAATTCTGGGTTGTTAATTCTTGTGGACGTATAGCATTAAATGACGACAGATAACAAAAAGAAGGACGATTAAAGTTCGAGGGCACATAAAAAGGGGCTTGGGAACATTTGAGTAAAAATGGCAAATATTGGCAAAATTTTTAAATTGGCGTAATTTTTGATTAGTACATAATAAATTGGCAATCAACCACTTATTCTTCAAGGAAATTTAATGCTCTACAACTTTCTCTAATAGGCCTTTTTTCTCAGATGAACCGTTTGGACGATATTCAACAAAGTTATCCAGAAAACGTGAGCTAAAAACCAACTTTTCAAAAATCCTCCATTTTTGGATGCATATAACTCGGTAACGGTTCGGAATTTCGATGAAACGTATGGAATCAAAGTTGTAGAGAATTCAATCAGCTTTAATTTACTATAGGACATGTTTTATCGAGAAATGCGCCGTTTTCGAGATATTCACGAAGAACCTCAAAATGGGACCTTTAAGGACCCCCCTCCCCTCGAGCTCGTGCCCCACCCTCCAGGACTTTTAGTATGTTAATAAGGATACCCCTCCCTACATCTGTGTCAATTTTGGTTTGGGTTCTATTTTTTTCTACCTCAAACCCTTCGTTGCCCGGACTATAGGGTGTCTACACTTTCGATGGGCATAACTTCAGGGTTCGATTCTACAAGGTATTTCCAACAAAAAATGTCTCCTAGCAATTTTCTCTTAACCCACTCAAAATTCCTTTTTTCGCACTTTAAAGTTTTCCTTCGCGTTTTCGACCTTACGGCACTGATATCGTCATAACTCCCATATTTCTCCTGAACATTCAAATCTGACTACACCGTTAGAAAGAGCGTTAAATTCCTAAGCTACCTATTGCAAAATAAAAATCTTTCAGCAATAAAATAGTTTCAAAAAATCGAGTCAAAAAGCCAACTTTAAAAAATTTTCGAAACTTGAATTTCTTCGACCAAAGTTTTCCCTCTAAATCCCTGCCCATTTCGAAGGGCGCTCTTCGGAGAAAACATGCTCAAATTGTCAGCTTTCCAACGGTCTATCAATTTTTCTTTTTAACATTCAAATTGGAAGAGTAAATGAAGTTTGAATGCCAGAAAACGTGTGTTTTACAAGCAAATCCAGTGTTTTAAGCAGTTCATGGTCCCCCCCGACCTCAAGATGGCTTGACGATTTTGGTATCAATTCCTATGTAATTTTTTACGCTGAATCAAATAGTGATACTTCCGAATGATTCCGACTGCTAGAAAGTGGATTTTTTGAAGAAAACCTCCGGTTTTCGTACATAAAATACACATTATTCGTAAATGTGGTAGTGAGCATGAAGTAACACCTTTGAACTCAACAAAAACTTCAATCAGCTAGAAATTAAGTGTTTTGTTGAGTAGACAGGTGTTACTTTATGCTCACGACTATATCTACAAATAATGCGTATTTTATGTACGACAAACGAAGGTTTTCTTCGAAAAATCAACTTTCTAGCAGTCGGAATCATTCGGAAGTATCACTATTGGATTCAGCGTAAAAAATTACATAGGAAATGATACCAAAATCGTCAAGCCATCTTGAGGTCGAGGGGAACCATAAACCGCTTGAAACACTGGATTTGCTTGTAAAACACACGTTTTCTGGCATTCAAACTTAATTTACTCTTCTGATTTGAATGTTAAAAAGAAAAATTGATAGACCGTTGAAAAGCTGACAATTTGAGCATGTTTTCTCCGAAGAGCGCCCATCGAAATGGGCAGGGATTTAGAGGGAAAACTTTGGTCGAAGAAATTCAAGTTTCGAAAATTTTTTAAAGTTGGCTTTTTGACTCGATTTTTTGAAACTATTTTATTGCTGAAAGATTTTTATTTTGCACTAGGTAGCTTAGGAATTTAACGCTCTTTCTAACGGTGTAGTCAGATTTGAATGTTCAGGAGAAATATGGGAGTTATGACGATATCAGTGCCGTAAGGTCGAAAACGCGAAGGAAAACTTTAAAGTGCGAAAAAAGGAATTTTGAGTGGGTTAAGAGAAAATTGCTAGGAGACATTTTTTGTTGGAAATACCTAGTAGAATCGAACCCTGAAGTTATGCCCCTCGAAAGTGTAGACACCCTGTTAGTCCAGGAGCCCAGGGCCAAAAACGTGACTGATTTCATTACTTGTGTCACATATGTAAAACCAAAATATCCAACCCCCTGAGCAAATAAATGTTTGTCTGCCATGTCAAAACCAATGGAATAGAAAATGGCGGCCATGTTAAGTACAACCAATTTGAAGAAATCTGACTGATTTCAATACTCATGAGACTTTAACATTCTCAAACGGAAGTGCCCGTTAAGTACTTTGCAGGTTGTCTGCCACCATGTAACCTATGGGAACTTAGCGGCAGACGGGACTTAAGTTCCGGGCTTAAGGGACTTGAAAAATGACTGATTTCAATACTCATGAAACTTGGTTCTTCTGAAACGGGAATGAATATAGAGAGGTTTGGAGGTTGTCTGCCGTCATGTAACCTATGGGAACTTAGCGGCAGACGGGACTTAAGTTCCGGGCTTAAGGGACTTGAAAAGTGACTGATTTCAATACTCATGAAACTTGGTTCTTCTGAAAGGGGAATGAATATAGAGAGGTTTGGAGGTTGTCTGCCACCGTGTAACCTATGGGAACTTAGCGGCAGACGGGACTTAAGTTCCGGGCTTAAGGGACTTGAAAAATGACTGATTTCAATACTCATGAAACTTGGTTCTTCTGAAAGGGGAATGAATATAGAGAAGTTTGGAGGTTGTCTGCCGTCATGTAACCTATGGGAACTTAGCGGCAGACGGGACTTAACTTCCGGACTTGAGGGACTAAGGAAAATGACTGATTTCAATACTCGTGAAACTTGGTTCTTCTGACAGGGGAATGAATATAGAGAAGTTTGGAGGTTGTCTGCCGTCATGTAACCTATGGGAACTTAGCGGCAGACGGGACTTAAGTTCCGGGCTTAAGGGACTTGAAAAGTGACTGATTTCAATAGTCATGAAACTTGGTTCTTCTGAAAGGGGAATGAATATAGAGAGGTTTGGAGGTTGTCTGCCGTCATGTAACCTATGGTAACTTACAGGCAGACGGGACTTAACTTCCGGACTTGAGGGACTTAAGAAAATGACTGATTTCAATACTCGTGAAACTTGGTTCTTCTGACAGGGGAATGAATATAGAGAGGTTTGGAGGTTGTCTGCCGTCATGTAACCTATGGTAACTTACAGGCAGACGGGACTTAACTTCCGGACTTGAGGGACTTAAGAAAATGACTGATTTCAATACTCGTGAAACTTGGTTCTTCTGACAGGGGAATGAATATAGAGAAGTTTGGAGGATGTCTGCCACCGTGTAACCTATGGGAACTTAGCGGCAGACGGGACTTAAGTTCCGGACTCGAGGGACTTAAGAAAATGACAGATTTCAATACTCGTGAAACTTGGTTCTTCTGAAAGGGGAATGAATATAGAGAAGTTTGGAGGTTGTCTGCCACCGTGTAACCTATAGGAACTTAGCGGCAACGGGACTTAACTTCCGGACTCGAGGGACTTAAGAAATTTACTGATTTCAATACTCGTGAAACTTTGTTTTTCTGAAAGGAGAATGCATATAGAGAAGTTTGGAGGATGTCTGCCGTCATGTAACCTATGGAAACTTAGCGGCAGACGGGACTTAACTTCCGGTCTTGAGGGACTTAAGAAAATTACTGATTTCAATACTCGTGAAACTTTGTTTTTCTGAAAGGAGAATGCATATAGAGAAGTTTGGAGGATGTCTGCCGTCATGTAACCTATGGGAACTTTGCGGCAGATGGGACTTAACTTCCGGACTTGAGGGACTTAAGAAAAGGACTGATTTCAATACTCGTGAAACTTGGTTGTTCTGAAAGGGGAATGAATATAGAGAAGTTTGGAGGTTGTCTGCCGTCATGTAACCTATGGGAACTTAGCGGCAGACGGGACTTAAGTTCCGGACTTGAGGGACTTAAGAAAATGACTGATTTCAATACTCGTGAAACTTGGTTTTTCTGAAAGGGAAATGAATATAGAGAAGTTTGGAGGTTGTCTGCCGTCATGTAACCTATGGTAACTTACAGGCATTCGGGACTTAACTTCCGGACTTGAAAATGACTGATTTCTACACTAAAGAAAATTTAATTTTTCTAACAGTGATGAGTATAGAGAGCCTTGCTGGTTTCGTGCCTCCTTTATAACTCCATTTTCTGCCATTATATAACCACTGGAAACTTAGCAGCAGACTGGTTTTAACATCGTTGCTTGTTTGAACTAGTACGTTATTCTCAAAAGATCATTAACATAACAATGTCTGGTTGCTTGTTTCTTTTTCACATGTGCAATGCGAATGTTTCTCCCTCTGAATTATTTTTCCATTATAATATTTTTTACTCATTGTATTGGGCTTGCCCGTATTAAATAAATAAATAAAATCAAATAAAATAAGAGATATTTTTCTTCAATCGGGAATCAACATTATTTACCTACTCAATGTGTCCTGCTCTACAAATGAGAAATTATTGTGTTTTCAAACGAATACGTAGTTTAGAACAAGATAACTTTATTAATATGAAGTTTCAAAAACATGGTTAATACAATGATTGGCAAACTGTATATGTTGGACCACGTAAGACACCAATGAACTATTGCATTATAGAATACAGAAAATTCTCAAAAAAAAACTCACTTCGTCAACAAGCTAAAATGGTTTTTCTTCCCAATCCTGAAAAAAGATGAAGCATAATCACATCCTGTAATTGCGTCGAGAACAGGCACATCGTTTGCCCAAAAGATCTGGCAATTGATCGCATAGTTGACTAGTGTTACGATTCTTTACGTGAACAAAAGAGAAATATGCAAGCAATTCTGAAGCATACGAATCGAGGTAATGTGCTATGGCGTGAGTAAACTAGAATCATCCCACATGGAAGCGGACTCAAGGATTGTTTACCACCTTTTTACTGTTACCCAGGGGAATGTAGTGATTAAATTTTCTGACACAGACGTCTTGATTATTTTACTACGAATTTTGCATCATATCAGCAATGAAGTAAACGTCTAGGTGGAAACTGGTACCATAACTAACAATGATCTCAGATTCGTCAACGTGAGATGAATTGCCAGATCTTTTGGGCAAAAGATGTGCCAGGCTGTTCTCGACGCAATTACAGGATGTGATTATGCTTCATCTTTTTTCAGGATTGGGAAGAAAAACCATTTTAGCTTGTTAGTTGTGATCCGACTTGGCAACAGATACGTTCTTCTTTCAGTCACAATAACACTCTGTCCGAAATGGAAAAACTTGTTTGTCCTTTCTACAGTAAGAAGAATTTTGTTAATATAAATGAGTTATGCCATCAGTTGTTTATGGAAGAGTATGCGAAGAAGGTAGATGTTTCTGCACCCCTGCTCGTTCCTAAAGGTATAGATGGCTCCAATTTGTCGCCATGAAAACGGGTTCTGAATGAACATGTGTACTCAGGGCCAAATACATCACACAGCAATGGAGTAACTTGCACCTCCCTCATCCGCCACCTATTTGCCCACAAGATTACGGATGGATTTTGGAGGAAGGAAAATACAACATATGTTGGTTTGTAGGGCACGCACTTCCTGAAAAGCTTATTGAAGTGGTGTTGACTGGGGAAGCACAAGGAGAAACATCTCTAGATGCTGAGGATTGGGATGACGAGTCATCACTTCACGATCTGAGTGACATCTGTAATTCAAGTGACGAAGATGATGGAGTTTTTTTTTGTCGAGAATTTTCTGTATTCTATAATGCAATAGTTCATTGGTTTCTTACGTGGTCCAACATAATTATTGTGTTTTCAAACGAATACGTAGTTTAGAACAAGATAACTTTATTAATATGAAGTTTCAAAAACATGGTTAATACAATGATTGGCAAACTGTATATTATACAGTTTGCCAATCATTGTATTAACCATGTTTTTGAAACTTCATATTAATAAAGTTATCTTGTTCTAAACTACGTATTCGTTTGAAAACACAATAATTTCTCATCTGTAGAGCAGGACACATTGAGTAGGTAAATAATGTTGATTCCCGATTGAAGAAAAATATCTCTTATCTTATTTGATTTTATTTATTTATTTAATACGGGCAAGCCCAATACAATGAGTAAAAAATATTATAATGGAAAAATAATTCAGAGGGAGAAACATTCGCATTGAACATGTGAAAAAGAAACAAGCAACCAGACATTGTTATGTTAATGATCTTTTGAGAATAACGTACCTACTAGTTCAAACAAGCAACGATGTTAAAACCAGTCTGCTGCTAAGTTTCCAGTGGTTATATAATGGCAGAAAATGGAGTTATACAGGAGGCAGGAAAACAAGCAAGGCTCTCTATACTCATCACTGTTAGAAAAATTAAATTTTCTTTAGTGTAAAAATCAGTCATTTTTAAGTCCGGAAGTTAAGTTCTCTCTGCCTCTAAGATTCCAAAGGTTACATGACGGCAGACAACCTCCAAACTTCTCTATATGCATTTCCCTTTCAGAAAAACCAAGTTTCACGAGTATTGAAATCAGTCATTTTCTTAAGTCCCTCAAGTCCGGAAGTTAAGTCCCGTC
Source organism: Apolygus lucorum (assembly GCA_009739505.2). Classification (NCBI taxonomy): domain Eukaryota; kingdom Metazoa; phylum Arthropoda; class Insecta; order Hemiptera; family Miridae; genus Apolygus; species Apolygus lucorum. The sequence goes on from WIXP02000051.1 coordinate 40,383, forward strand.
TGCCTGTAAGTTACCATAGGTTACATGACGGCAGACAACCTCCAAACTTCTCTATATTCATTCCCCTTTCAGAAGAACCAAGTTTCATGAGTATTGAAATCAGACACTTTTCAAGTCCCTTAAGCCCGGAACTTAAGTCCCGTCTGCCGCTAAGTTCCCATAGGTTACATGACGGCAGACAACCTCCAAACTTCTCTATATTCATTCCCCTGTCAGAAGAACCAAGTTTCACGAGTATTGAAATCAGTCATTTTCTTAAGTCCCTCAAGTCCGGAAGTTAAGTCCCGTCTGCCTGTAAGTTACCATAGGTTACATGACGGCAGACAACCTCCAAACTTCTCTATATTCATTCCCCTGTCAGAAGAACCAAGTTTCATGACTATTGAAATCAGTCACTTTTCAAGTCCCTTAAGCCCGGAACTTAAGTCCCGTCTGCCGCTAAGTTCCCATAGGTTACATGACGGCAGACAACCTCCAAACTTCTCTATATTCATTTCCCTTTCAGAAGAACCAAGTTTCACGAGTATTGAAATCAGTCATTTTCCTTAGTCCCTCAAGTCCGGAAGTTAAGTCCCGTCTGCCGCTAAGTTCCCATAGGTTACATGACGGCAGACATCCTCCAAACTTCTCTATATGCATTCTCCTTTCAGAAAAACAAAGTTTCACGAGTATTGAAATCAGTAATTTTCTTAAGTCCCTCAAGACCGGAAGTTAAGTCCCGTCTGCCGCTAAGTTTCCATAGGTTACATGACGGCAGACATCCTCCAAACTTCTCTATATGCATTCTCCTTTCAGAAAAACAAAGTTTCACGAGTATTGAAATCAGTAATTTTCTTAAGTCCCTCAAGACCGGAAGTTAAGTCCCGTCTGCCGCTAAGTTTCCATAGGTTACATGACGGCAGACATCCTCCAAACTTCTCTATATGCATTCTCCTTTCAGAAAAACAAAGTTTCACGAGTATTGAAATCAGTAATTTTCTTAAGTCCCTCGAGTCCGGAAGTTAAGTCCCGTTGCCGCTAAGTTCCCATAGGTTACACGGTGGCAGACATCCTCCAAACTTCTCTATATTCATTCCCCTGTCAGAAGAACCAAGTTTCACGAGTATTGAAATCAGTCATTTTCTTAAGTCCCTCAAGTCCGGAAGTTAAGTCCCGTCTGCCTGTAAGTTACCATAGGTTACATGACGGCAGACAACCTCCAAACCTCTCTATATTCATTCCCCTGTCAGAAGAACCAAGTTTCACGAGTATTGAAATCAGTCATTTTCTTAAGTCCCTCAAGTCCGGAAGTTAAGTCCCGTCTGCCTGTAAGTTACCATAGGTTACATGACGGCAGACAACCTCCAAACCTCTCTATATTCATTCCCCTTTCAGAAGAACCAAGTTTCATGACTATTGAAATCAGTCACTTTTCAAGTCCCTTAAGCCCGGAACTTAAGTCCCGTCTGCCGCTAAGTTCCCATAGGTTACATGACGGCAGACAACCTCCAAACTTCTCTATATTCATTCCCCTGTCAGAAGAACCAAGTTTCACGAGTATTGAAATCAGTCATTTTCCTTAGTCCCTCAAGTCCGGAAGTTAAGTCCCGTCTGCCGCTAAGTTCCCATAGGTTACATGACGGCAGACAACCTCCAAACTTCTCTATATTCATTCCCCTTTCAGAAGAACCAAGTTTCATGAGTATTGAAATCAGTCATTTTTCAAGTCCCTTAAGCCCGGAACTTAAGTCCCGTCTGCCGCTAAGTTCCCATAGGTTACACGGTGGCAGACAACCTCCAAACCTCTCTATATTCATTCCCCTTTCAGAAGAACCAAGTTTCATGAGTATTGAAATCAGTCACTTTTCAAGTCCCTTAAGCCCGGAACTTAAGTCCCGTCTGCCGCTAAGTTCCCATAGGTTACATGACGGCAGACAACCTCCAAACCTCTCTATATTCATTCCCGTTTCAGAAGAACCAAGTTTCATGAGTATTGAAATCAGTCATTTTTCAAGTCCCTTAAGCCCGGAACTTAAGTCCCGTCTGCCGCTAAGTTCCCATAGGTTACATGACGGCAGACAACCTCCAAACCTCTCTATATTCATTCCCGTTTCAGAAGAACCAAGTTTCATGAGTATTGAAATCAGTCATTTTTCAAGTCCCTTAAGCCCGGAACTTAAGTCCCGTCTGCCGCTAAGTTCCCATAGGTTACATGACGGCAGACAACCTCCAAACCTCTCTATATTCATTCCCGTTTCAGAAGAACCAAGTTTCATGAGTATTGAAATCAGTCATTTTTCAAGTCCCTTAAGCCCGGAACTTAAGTCCCGTCTGCCGCTAAGTTCCCATAGGTTACATGACGGCAGACAACCTCCAAACCTCTCTATATTCATTCCCGTTTCAGAAGAACCAAGTTTCATGAGTATTGAAATCAGTCATTTTTCAAGTCCCTTAAGCCCGGAACTTAAGTCCCGTCTGCCGCTAAGTTCCCATAGGTTACATGGTGGCAGACAACCTGCAAAGTACTTAACGGGCACTTCCGTTTGAGAATGTTAAAGTCTCATGAGTATTGAAATCAGTCAGATTTCTTCAAATTGGTTGTACTTAACATGGCCGCCATTTTCTATTCCATTGGTTTTGACATGGCAGACAAACATTTATTTGCTCAGGGGGTTGGATATTTTGGTTTTACATATGTGACACAAGTAATGAAATCAGTCACGTTTTTGGCCCTGGGCTCCTGGACTATGTACAGGGTGTAACGGTTAAGGTCGTACAACCGGCCAGGGTTCGATTCTACAACTAATTTGTGACTTTTTTTGTCTCCTGACTTTTTTTTCTAAACTCCCTTAAATCGGACTTTTTCCACTTTTGAGATTTTTTTTCGTGTTGTCGACCTTACGCCATTAAAACAGCCATAACTCCCTTGTTTTCCAGTCAAAATTCAAATGTAATTATACCGTTGGAAAGAGCGTTAAATTCTCTACCTCCCTAGTGGTAAATAAAACTTCTTGAAGAAGACTAAAATGTTGAAAAATTAGCACAAATAGTAAAATCTCGGAAATTTTTCGTTTTTTCAAACGTTTGTAACACTAACTGAAACTGCCGGTTAAGTTCACACTGTAACCCCAAAAGTTGGCTCAAAATCTCAGCTTTCCAACGGTATAGCCATAAAATTGTTTACAGTAGACTAATGGTGTAAAATCCTCGTTCCCGTGCCAAAAACCGTGGATCTTCCAGTAAAAATCGACGTTTCGCGAAAATCAGCGATTTTACCCTAAAATGAGTTAGGCAGCCATCTTTTCGTACTTTGTCTCACTGAGTCAAATGATGACACAAGGCTTATCGAAAAAGCAGTCACTGATATCGTGTCCAATTCACTTTTTGAAAATTGTCTTAATTTCAGTTAATTTGTATGCCAATTTTTTTATTACTAGATCGGCCAAGTTATACGTTACTACCGTTGACAATAAGGTCGAAGGTATGTTTTTAATGTCCATTCTCCTCCCGTCATCGCAAGTAATCAAATCACCCTGTTCATAATAACCTGTATAAAACAAAATAGCAGTCCATAAAACTGGAAGATATCAATAACAAACAAAACCAATCTCATTTTCTGTATGAATGGGATAAGCCTTTCAAGTAGATGGAAGATACAATTATTATTGAAGGAAGGACTCAATACTTACAGTTGAAATCCGGTGAGCGGAATGACATAAATCCCCTTTGCTAGTGACGCGCGCAGAACACAAAACATGAACAGCATAGTCAGCCGGTTACATACCCTTGAAAACACGTTTTTGGAGGCTACGCGCCTGTGTGGGAACCGCCGCTGGTATTCCCGTACAGCTTCTCTGGCGTTTTGGTTTGTGAAACCATAAACCAGCAGCATATCGGCATACTCTTGATTGGAAAAAGTTGCCATGATACAAGTAGATGTGTAGGCAGGACACGAACTGATCACTGATCAATCTGATGTTCGGAAACCAGTGTTATTATGAACAGGGTGGTTTGATTACTTGCTTGTTTAAAAACATGTTTAATGTCTAAAAAAAATGTTTAAAAACATACCTTCGACCTTATTGTCAACGGTAGTAAGTTTAACTTGGCCGATCTAGTGATAAAACATATTGTTTAGTAATGCATGCATTCCAGGGGACGTCCCATTGGATAAGCATTAGATCAGTTAAACCAGTTGGTAAGCGATAAAACTGTTTCACTCGATGTAATTTATTCATTACTTTAGGCAAGAAATAGTGACCCCCCCCCCTCACCTTTATCCACCATAACATTTCTAGCGGCATGGGAGCCTCGAATCTGCAGAGCATTTTTAAATCCATGATCTACGACACCCAACATGCGAATTCGAGTTCACCCCCCCCCCCCCCCCACCACCACCTCCCCAACGCCAACAATGGTGCCAGTCTGGCACCAAAGCGGAAATACGTCGTAACATTGATCCCTCATCTATTAGTTTTAGTAGGTAGTCCGTCGAGGTTCACATCCGTATTCTAGGTGAAATAAAACTGTTTCACTCGATGTAATTTATTTATTACTTTAGCGTGAAATACTGACCCCCCCACAATTATCCACCTTAACATTTCTAGCGGCATGGGAGCCTCGAATCTGAAGAGCATTTCAAAATCCATGATCTACGATACCCAACATGCGAATTCGAGTTCACCCCCCCCCCCCCCACCACCCCAACGCCAACAATGGTGCCAGTCTGGCACCAAAGCGGAAATACGTCGTAACATTGAACTTTCATCTGTTAGTTTTGGTAGGCAGTCCGTCGAAGTTTACATCCGTATTCAAGGTGAAACACAAAAAAAAAAACCACGAAATAAGCGGTTTATGGCATCATGGCACCATGGTGGCACCAATTAGTTCCATGGTGGTACAGAGAATAATTCATGAAAATTCGGAGGTATAATGAGAATTTTTCCTCAATTTCAAAGCTTGGGTACAATTAGTAAGTAGTAAAGGAACCAAAATATTGAAAAATCGGATATTTTGTGAATGTTATCCCCCCACTCACCCCCTCCCCTTGCGAATTTTGGTACTCTGGTAAAATCATGTACAACTCGGAAGTTATTTAAGTCAAACAAAAAAAGAAACACGCAAATCGGTTGGAAATTGAGGCCTGGGCAGAGTTTACAAGATTATGCACGCAAACGCACGTTTTTTAAGCATCAACCCCCCCTTTCCCCCTCTTAAAAAGCAAAATCCAAAATTCCGGCGCCGTAGTGCACAACTAGATAGTATTACGCGTCAAACGAAAAAAGAACCACGAAAATCGTTTGAGAACTAAGGCCTGGGCAGAGTACACAAGATTATGCCCAAAAACGCACGTTTTTCGAGCATTAACCCCCCCTTTCCCCCCCTTAAAAGGCAAAATTCGAAATTCCGGCGACGTAGTGCACAACTAGATAGTTTTCCGCGACGAACAAAAAAAGAACCAGGAAAATCGGTTGAGAACTAAGGGCTGTGCAGAGTACACAAGATTTTGTTACACACACACATACACACATACACACATACACACACACACACACACACACAGACATACACCTATGGTTTTTTTCGCGGATTTGGATTCAGAATGGTCTAAAACGGATTACTGTGTGGTTATTTTTTTTTCTGTTGAGTGTTGTCCAACTTCACCCCAGATCGATCGCATAAGGACGCCCAAGTCTTACTGTGGGACGTCCTAAAAAAATTGGCATACAATTCAACAGAAATTAAGAAAATTTTCGAAAAGTGAATTGAACACGATATCAGTGACTGCTTTTTCGATAAGTCTTGTGTCATCATTTGACTCAGTGAGACAAAGTACGAAAAGATGGCTGCCTAACTCATTTTAGGGTAAAAATGCTGATTTTCGCGAAACGTCGATTTTTACTGGAAGATCCACGGTTTTTGGCACGGGAACGAGGATTTTACACCATTGGTCTGCTGTAAACAATTTTATGACCATACCGTTGGAAAGCTGAGATTTTGGGCCAACTTTTGGGGTTACAGTGTGAACTTAACCGGCAGTTTCAGTTAGTGTTACGAATGTTTGAAAAAACGAAAAATTTCCTAGATTTTCGAGATTTTACTATTTGTGTCTTTAAAAAGTTTTATTTACCACTAGGGAAATAGAGAATTGAACGCTCTTTCCAACGGTATAATTACATTTGAATTTTGATTGAAAAACAGGGGAGTTATGGCTGTTTTAATGGCGTAAGGTCGAAAATACGAAAAAAATCTTAGAAGTGGAAAAAGTCCGATTTTAAGGGGGTTAAGAAAAAAAAGTCAGGAGACAAAAAAAGTCACAAATTAGTTGTAGAATCGAACCCTGCCCGGTTGTGCGCCCGTAAGGGTGACACCCTGTATGAGATAAAGAAGACATTGAAAAAAGTGGGGGGCGTATACCGAACTATTTCCCTAGAGAAAAAGTTCGATAACCGCCCCCACGACCGAATTGCATTGATTCGGCCTGGGACGTTTTCTTGGAAGAGATAACTGGTGAGGCAGAGAATAACTTTGATCGAAAGTTAAGAGGTTGAGATGCGATGCTCATAAATAAAATAAAAACGATGTTGACTGTAGCGGTGAAATCACTTCCGACCGTAGGTCAACGTTCGAGAAGCGATAGGGTGAGTCGTCATAAGGTCTTGAAGCGAAAGACGTTCTGTTCTAACATGACATGTTAAGCTGGCCGTCCACTAGGTCGACAGCGCGGCGAAATTCTTGAGCTCCGCGACGAAATTCTTGAGCGACCGCGGCGAAATTCTTGAGCGACCGCGACGCGAAATTCTTGAGCTCCGTCCACTGGAGCGGAGAAAATTTTTCGACCCGCCGTTTCGCCACGTCGAGTGAAGGTGCCTTCTCAGGAAAATGTCGGGCATAGGTATTATGTTTTCATCGGACGACGAAGAAATGTTCATTTTAGTTGCAGCAGAGGAAGAGGACCAAATCGGTGGGAAAAGGAGAAGATTTTGGGTCCATCCAGTAAAGAGGGTGGACCTGGGGGAGCACAATCACCTGTTCCAAGATTTGCTAAGAGACGAGCAAAAGTTTATAAAGTATTTTAGAATGTCGAGGGGGAAGTTTTTCGAGCTTCACACATTGATAGCCTCGTATACAAAAGCCGAACACTCATGAAAATGACCGAGGTCGACAATTTTTCGCTTCGCCCTCCGTCCACTAGGTCGACAGCGCGGCGCGGCGCTCCAGAAGTCTGGAGAGCGACAGATTGCGAAAAAGTTTCGACCCGCGCCGCGCTGTCGACCTAGTGGACGGGCACCTTTAGAGGACGAAAATGCTTTTGAGTGGATGAGAGAAAAAGGATTGATAACACTAGATTACAAAATTTAGGGGTGGTCTGGCTGCCCCGTTCTTTCACCACTTTTCTTATGGTATTTGGTGCGCTGAATCCGAATCTGACGTCAGTTTTTTTTTGTTTATGTCGGATTTTCAAGATATAGCTAGTTTTAAGATTTTTCTAGTTCTCACTTTTCTTCATTTTTTGGTGAAAACTCATCTTGCTCAAATCTCCTCAAAAAGTACTCAGACTTATAGGAAATTTCATGTAGAATCCGAATATGTACTTAGTTTTTAAGTAAAACTGTGTTAAACCCCCTATTTTCTACAAAACGTATCAAAAAACACCGGTTTTCAACGTTTTTTCTTCGGGTTTTCTCTTACATTTTGCCACTTGAAAAAAAAAACGTCTGCCAAGTGGGTGTGGCACATAGCTTCCTCGTATCCATAACCCGATTGTATAGATGATCCGATGCATAGTAATTAATCTCAAAACATCAAAACAAGTTAATTTGTAACATCCCTGAAAATTTCATTGAAATCGGATGGAAAATGTAGAAGTTATGGCCGTGACAAGGAATTCACGTTTGCGCATGCGCAGTGGCTACTATCTGTCCGAAGGTGGTGATTTTTATAGGGGACCATCTAAATACTAATCTGTAACATCCCTGAAAATTTCATTGAAATCGGATAGAAAATGTAGAAATTATGGACGTTACAAGGAAATTCACGTTTGCGCATGCGCAGTGGCTACTATCAGTCCGAACGTGATGATTTTCATAGGGGATCGTCTACAACCTAATCCGCATAATCCCTGAATATTTCATCGAAATCGGGTAGAAAAAGTCGAAGTTATGACCGTTACAAGGAAATTCACGTTTGCGCATGCGCACTAGCTACTATCAGTCCGAAGGTGATGATTTTCATAGGGGACCGTCTACACACCAACCCGCACAATTCCTGAAAATTTCATTGAAATCGGATGGAAAATGTAGAAGTTATGGCTGCTACAAGGAATTCACGTTTGCGCATGCGCAGTCGCTTCTATCAGTCCGGGGATAATGATTTTCATAGGGGACCGTCTACACACCAACCCGCACAATCCCTGAAAATTTCATTGAAATCGGACAATAACTTCGTATAGTTATGCGCGTTACAAGGAATTCATGACAGACACACAGACACACAGACACACAGACACTGAACCAAAATTGTTCAGAAAGGTCTAAAACGCAAAACGCGAGTGAAAATTTTGATTTCGGAGAACTTTTTTTTTTCGACCTTGAAAAGTGAAAACAAAGCTTCCGCTACCTTGGTAGACTCGGAAGCAATAAGGCTAAAAAACCCTGTGTTGTTGCCTGTAAAGTCGGTATACGGGCGAAAGTTTTACGTGACAACGACTTTGAGTGGTAAAATAATTTTAATGTTAATATTCATTCGTATAGTAGGAAGAAGGATAAAATAAAATTCTTTGTCAAGTTGCACAGAGTAGGTATTTCCCGTAGGTAGCAGGTATTTCCCATGGGTGGGGGGGGAGTGAGTGCCAGGGAAGGGGGGCGGGGCGCTCCCGCTTTTGTGAGCGCCGGGGAAGGGGAGGGGCCGCCCGCCTTTAGGGAGCGCCGAGCTGCACCCCCTCCGTGAGCGGAGCGTAACGCAGTTTCTTTAAGTGTCTCCCGGTAAACCAATTTATAAGACGTTATCACGTCAAAAAATTTTTCTTGGGCCTTTACTTTGTAGGGGGGACACCCCAGAGGAGAATGAGACCAATCGCAGCATCCTAAACCCATTAATATCGAAGGAATTAGCTTTTTCATGGCACTGAGATGAAAATTCACAAAAACCGTTAGTTAATTTTTCGAGATTAGTATGTGCGTTCCTAAATCTGTTTTTCTCAAATGGATTCTACATTTTTTATGCTTGTCACCTATTAAGAGTAAGATCGAAAATAGGTACTCAAAGGGGGAGTAAATCATAATTGAGAAACTCTTGTTTTGTTTAGTGATTTTAATTCAGTTTTACAAACTAAACACAATAAACTGCAGAAAAGTTAAGGGTGTAAATCTGTTTCATGAAGGCTCAGATGAATCAAAAGTTGGTAAAATGTTTGGTTATTCCTCCACCTCAGAGGTTTCATCGCCGGCATCAATGTAGAGAAAACTTCGCCGCCTGAGGTAAATCTCTTTTTAAGGTCCAACAATAGTCCGCCATCATGTGAACTTCCCAATACCCTTTGTACCGTTCTTCCATGGTTTTCATATGTTGGTGGAACCTCTGAGGTGGAGGAATAACCAAACATTGTACCAACTATTGATTCATCCGAGCCTTCATGAAACATATTTACACCGCTAACTTTTCTGCAGTTTATTGTGTTTCGTTGGTAAAACTGAATTAAAATCACTTAACAAAACAAGAGTTTCCCAATTATGATTTACTCCCCCTATGAGTACCTATTTTCGATCTTACTCTTAATAGGTGACAAGCATAAAAAATGTAGAATCCATTTGAGGAAAACAGATTTATAGTCCAGTCAAATTAGCAGTTAGGGTTTGCATTAATTCCGGACAAAGCGAAACTTTTATGGGTGACTTGTGGGTGCCTATGGAACATGTTTTTAGTATATTCTACTAGATTCTCCTTGTGCTAACTTTTTGGTGCCCGAAAAACCGCGATTTTTCGGCACTTGTTTCAGTTTTTTGCCTATAACTCGTACACGATGCATCCTACGGAAAATTTTACTCCTTCCTTTATTAAACAGGATGAATTTCTGCGTCGAATGACCACCTGAAACGTTAAGATCGGTTCAGCCGTTTGGCCGAAATCGATCGTTGAAGTTTGGCGATTTTTCCCAAATTGGTTGAAAAATGGGTTACGCTCAAGTTTCAAGGCCTGTACATCAAAAACGGCGTATCCAACCAAAAAATGTCACATAATCAAAGTTGTAGAGAATCAAATTTTGTGTAAGAAAAGCATCCCCCCTTCCTCCCCCCTCCCACCCGCCCCTACCAAATGATAGAATAACGAAACAACTTCTGAGTAAACGAAATTATGAGTATTGAAAACGGTGTTGCAATCAAAAAATGTCATATAATCAAAGTGAAACGTCTGTTGTTCAACTTACTAAGGCACTGAGGTACTTGTAATACTAGAAAAGGCGAAAGAAAAAACATTCTCCTGGTCCTAACTTTTTGGTGCCCGAAAAACCGCGATTTTTCGGCACTTGATTCAGTTTTTCGCCTATAACTCGTACACGATGCATCCTACGGAAAATGTTACTCAATCCTTTATTAAACAGGATGAATTTCTGCGTCGAATGACCACCTGAAACGTTAAGATCGGTTCAGCCGTTTGGCCGAAATCGATCGTTGAATTTTGCCGCTTTTTCCCAAATTGGTTGAAAAATGGGTTACGCTCAAGTTTCAAGGCCTGTACATCAAAAAACGGCGTATCCAACCAAAAAATGTCACATAATCAAAGTTGTAGAGAATCAAATTTTGTGTAAGAAAAGCATCCCCTCTTCCTCCCCCCCCCTCCCACCCACCCCTACCAAATGATAGAATAACAAAACAACTTCTGAGTAAACGAAATTATGAGTATTGAAAACGGTGTTGCAATCAAAAAATGTCATATAATCAAAGTGAAACGTCTGTTGTTCGACCTAAGGCACTGAAGTACTTATAATAATAGAAAAGGCAAAAGAAAAAACATCTCCTAGATTCTCCTTTTGCTCACTTTTTGGTGCCCGAAAAACCACGATTTTTCGGCACTTGTTCCAGTTTTTCGCCTATAACTCGTACACGATGCATCCTACGGAAAATTTTACTCTATCCTTTATTCAACAGGATGAATTTCTGCGTCGACTGACCACCTTCATTTTTTAGATCGGTTCAGCCGTTTGGCCGAAATCGATCGTTGAAGTTTGGCGATTTTTCCCAAATTGGTTGAAAAATGGGTTACGCTCAAGTTTCAAGGCCTGTACATCAAAAACGGCGTATCCAACCAAAAAATGTCACATAATCAAAGTTGTAGAGAATCAAATTTTGTGTAAGAAAAGCATCCCCCCTTCCTCCCCCCTCCCACCCGCCCCTACCAAATGATAGAATAACGAAACAACTTCTGAGTAAACGAAATTATGAGTATTGAAAACGGTGTTGCAATCAAAAAATGTCATATAATCAAAGTGAAACGTCTGTTGTTCAACTTACTAAGGCACTGAGGTACTTGTAATACTAGAAAAGGCGAAAGAAAAAACATTCTCCTGGTCCTAACTTTTTGGTGCCCGAAAAACCGCGATTTTTCGGCACTTGATTCAGTTTTTCGCCTATAACTCGTACACGATGCATCCTACGGAAAATGTTACTCAATCCTTTATTAAACAGGATGAATTTCTGCGTCGAATGACCACCTGAAACGTTAAGATCGGTTCAGCCGTTTGGCCGAAATCGATCGTTGAATTTTGCCGCTTTTTCCCAAATTGGTTGAAAAATGGGTTACGCTCAAGTTTCAAGGCCTGTACATCAAAAACGGCGTATCCAACCAAAAAATGTCACATAATCAAAGTTGTAGAGAATCAAATTTTGTGTAAGAAAAGCATCCCCTCTTCCTCCCCCCCCTCCCACCCACCCCTACCAAATGATAGAATAACAAAACAACTTCTGAGTAAACGAAATTATGAGTATTGAAAACGGTGTTGCAATCAAAAAATGTCATATAATCAAAGTGAAACGTCTGTTGTTCGACCTAAGGCACTGAAGTACTTATAATAATAGAAAAGGCAAAAGAAAAAACATCTCCTAGATTCTCCTTTTGCTCACTTTTTGGTGCCCGAAAAACCACGATTTTTCGGCACTTGTTCCAGTTTTTCGCCTATAACTCGTACACGATGCATCCTACGGAAAATTTTACTCTATCCTTTATTCAACAGGATGAATTTCTGCGTCGACTGACCACCTTCATTTTTTAGATCGGTTCAGCCGTTTGGCCGAAATCGATCGTTGAAGTTTGGCGATGTTTCCCAAATTGGTTGAAAAATGGGTTGCGCTCAAGTTTCAAGGCCTGTACATCAAAAACGGCGTATCCAACCAAAAAATGTCACATAATCAATGTTGTAGAGAATCAAATTTTGTGTAAGAAAAGCCTCCCCCCCTCCCTCCCCCTCCCACCCGTGTACGAGTTATAGGCAAAAATCTGAAACAAGTGCCGAAAAAATCGCGGTTTTTCGGGCACCAGAAAGTTAGCACAAGGAGAATCTAGGAGATGTTTTTTCTTTTGCCTTTCCTAGTGTTATAAGTACCTCAGTGCCTTAGGTTGAACAACAGACGTTGTATGACATTTTTTGATTGCGACACGGTTGTCAATACTCATATTTGGCGTTGACACACTCATCACTCAGAGGTTGTTTTGTTATTCTATCATTTGGTAGGGGCGGGTGGGAGGGGGAGGGAGGGGGGAGGCTTTTCTTACACAAAATTTGATTCTCTACAACATTGATTATGTGACATTTTTTGGTTGGATACGCCGTTTTTGATGTACAGGCCTTGAAACTTGAGCGCAACCCATTTTTCAACCAATTTGGGAAACATCGCCAAACTTCAACGATCGATTTCGGCCAAACGGCTGAACCGATCTAAAAAATGAAGGTGGTCAGTCGACGCAGAAATTCATCCTGTTTAATAAAGGATTGAGTAAAATTTTCCGTAGGATGCATCGCTGTACGAGTTATAGGCGAAAAACTGGAACAAGTGCCGAAAAATCGTGGTTTTTCGGGCACCAAAAAGTGAGCAAAAGGAGAATCTAGGAGATGTTTTTTCTTTTGCCTTTTCTATTATTATAAGTACTTCAGTGCCTTAGGTCGAACAACAGACGTTTCACTTTGATTATATGACATTTTTTGATTGCAACACCGTTTTCAATACTCATAATTTCGTTTACTCAGAAGTTGTTTTGTTATTCTATCATTTGGTAGGGGTGGGTGGGAGGGGGGGGAGGAAGAGGGGATGCTTTTCTTACACAAAATTTGATTCTCTACAACTTTGATTATGTGACATTTTTTGGTTGGATACGCCGTTTTTGATGTACAGGCCTTGAAACTTGAGCGTAACCCATTTTTCAACCAATTTGGGAAAAAGCGGCAAAATTCAACGATCGATTTCGGCCAAACGGCTGAACCGATCTTAACGTTTCAGGTGGTCATTCGACGCAGAAATTCATCCTGTTTAATAAAGGATTGAGTAACATTTTCCGTAGGATGCATCGTGTACGAGTTATAGGCGAAAAACTGAATCAAGTGCCGAAAAATCGCGGTTTTTTCGGGCACCAAAAAGTTAGGACCAGGAGAATGTTTTTTCTTTCGCCTTTTCTAGTATTACAAGTACCTCAGTGCCTTAGTAAGTTGAACAACAGACGTTTCACTTTGATTATATGACATTTTTTGATTGCAACACCGTTTTCAATACTCATAATTTCGTTTACTCAGAAGTTGTTTCGTTATTCTATCATTTGGTAGGGGCGGGTGGGAGGGGGGAGGAAGGGGGGATGCTTTTCTTACACAAAATTTGATTCTCTACAACTTTGATTATGTGACATTTTTTGGTTGGATACGCCGTTTTTGATGTACAGGCCTTGAAACTTGAGCGTAACCCATTTTTCAACCAATTTGGGAAAAATCGCCAAACTTCAACGATCGATTTCGGCCAAACGGCTGAACCGATCTTAACGTTTCAGGTGGTCATTCGACGCAGAAATTCATCCTGTTTAATAAAGGAAGGAGTAAAATTTTCCGTAGGATGCATCGTGTACGAGTTATAGGCAAAAAACTGAAACAAGTGCCGAAAAATCGCGGTTTTTCGGGCACCAAAAAGTTAGCACAAGGAGAATCTAGTAGAATATACTAAAAACATGTTCCATAGGCACCCACAAGTCACCCATAAAAGTTTCGCTTTGTCCGGAATTAATGCAAACCCCCCCCCCCCCCCCCTTTTTTGGCTAATTTGACTGGACTATTAGGAACGCACATACTTATCTCGAAAAAT